>CAMXCT020000368.1:40000-261788 GCA_947184155.2 Cladocopium goreaui | reverse complement strand
CACAAATCCCTTCCCCCCTAATCTTAACAACCCCAACCCTGGCCAAAACCATGGTTTTTCCTAGGGTTTTACACCTAATTGGGACAATTTTTCATGGGTTTTTCTGATGGGGACCGGGCCGACCTCTGCAGCTGGGAGAGGATAAACATAGCCTCTTTCCAACCTGAGATGCATGGAATTTAATATCGTCTATCCCAAAACATATCTATCTATCTATCAATCTAATCTAATCTAATCTAATCTAATCTATCTATCTATCTATAGAGACATTTATATGTTGGAATAGTTGGAATAGTGATCAATATACATGTTATAAACTTTTTTTTTGTACATTTGCCAACATTTACCTCGAACATAGTCTAATAGGTAAATTTATATGCCCGCACCATTGAGCAAAAAAAAACGAGAGTAACCACATGTCGATAAACTTATCTTGAATTTGTGAAGAATTATCTTGAATTACAGGAAAACATACCCTCATCGTGTTCACTAAAGAAGCATCATTTCACTTGATGCCGAACCCCCTGTAGAATAGGGAAATCCAAGGAAAAAAAAAATCAGGTGCCAGGCGTCGACTGACTGGATATAGCCCTTCCACAGGGAATTTTCCATCTTGACTGGCAAAGAAATATACAACTGGGGAGTTTCCACTGGCGGCTTAGATATGCTTAGATTTCTAGTATATTGTGGATTTAGGGTATCTGTAGGACTTTGATCTGCAATGTGATTCTTGAATACGTTTTATGCAATATTCTAGATATAGTGACATGCAAGTGCAATATGGGGTTTTCTTAAAATGCGGATGGCCAAAAACCATTGGTTTCAAGACTAAAATGGTCTAATTTTGGTTGATTTGGGGGTTACCACCCATTTAAAGAAACCTCTGCATGCAGAATGCTTTTCATGTTCATTAGTGGAACGAACATCGAACGAAGTGACTCTGAAAAAACTGGCAACCGACCAACGGGGCGGACCCCTGGAATTTGATGAACATCATTTGGTCGATTTTCCCGGCTTGGGAGGTAGGGCACACAACTTCAGACACACCCATGGACCCATATATATGATATTGTTGGTTAAGTATCCATAAGTATCCCAGTACTTCTCCACATTGTATCTTCCATACACCCAGCTATAGATAATTGATCAATCGCAAAGGAACGGTTTCCCTTTTCACATGCACTGATGGCTGCGCTGTAGCTAATCACCTCAAAACGTGGAGAATGAATTCGGAAACCGTGAACTTTCAGAAAAGGTTGCCAAAAAATGTAACAATATATATATATATATATTATGCAATGCATCATAAACATGATACACTGTTGCTTTTTCCCAAACCGCAACATGATGTTCTTCATTTCTGTCATTGTTGCTGGTTAAAGCAAGTATCTCCTAAGGTCTACCTGGTTGCATTGTTCCCCAGACTATTCAAAACCACTAACCGCAAGCCAGGGAAACTTTCATTCCCCCATTTCTAGCTAGCAGCAATCAACCCATGAAAAGCTACAACGCAAGGGCCCCAACACAGGTAAGTTAGTTTTCAACTGCAAGTATTGTTAGATTTGTGGCAAAAAAATGCAAAAAACAATCTATAGGTGAATGAGTGGAAATGAACCAGCATCCACACGTGGGGCCCCCACTTTGTACCCACTTCTCATTATTTTCCGTAGTGTTCTTGATTTGTTTACCGCAAGTTCCCCTTTAGCAGTCACAATACTCTTTACTGCGGTAATGATTAATTTTCTTCCCATCATATCCCCATTACCATCTGGTTATTTAACATAGCCATGGAAAATCACCATGTTTAATAGGTAAACCATCTGTAAATGGGCCATTTTCCATGGCTATGTTAAATAACCAGAGGGTATATCCTCACTCATATCACATACTTGGAGATTTACAAGATTTACCTTCTGGTAAACGTGGCAATGGCATTGGGAAACTCATCATGATTTCCCCGTTCGAATGCCTATTTAAATGCCCATTGAATGTGGGTATTTTCCAGCTAGCCATGGCTTGATTGCTTTAGGGTACCCTCCCCAAATCATCCAGGGCATACCCTGCAAGGCGAGGCCCACCAGTCAAACAAATTGTCTATAAGGTGATTAGCTACTTCGTTACTTGGTGGCTCATCCCACGTAGTATGTAGGTTTTAACCCTGGTTAAATGGGCTAAGTAGGGTTAGTTCACTTAAAACTGGGGTTATAACCCACTTATTAACTGGGATGAACCTCCAAGTATATACCCCATTCATCAACACCCAGCAGTCAACGAAGGCAGTTCTGTGCGTCAACCTCTCGCGATTTCGTAAGGCCGGGGGCCTAATTTTGTGGATATCGCTAAAATCCCTCTATACATATATATCTATCACTATAGTTGGTATCATATATTATATATCACAGTTAAATATATAGTTGTCTGTATAACTATGTATAACTAATTAATGTATATATATATATATAACTACAATATACTATAATATATCATATAACTATAGATAGTTACCATCCACTTTTGAAACTGCCGCTGCGTCGCATCTAACTGCAGCGACTCTTCCCTTGAGACCTCGAACAGCCACCTCATGGCCGACCGCCATTGCCCCGCTTTCTCGAGGGCGC
Source organism: Cladocopium goreaui (assembly GCA_947184155.2). NCBI lineage: Eukaryota > Dinophyceae > Suessiales > Symbiodiniaceae > Cladocopium > Cladocopium goreaui. Next base: position 259,170 of record CAMXCT020000368.1, on the reverse strand, counting down.
TCAGGGCGCCTAGGTGCGCTGTCCCATGCGCTGTTGGCAGTGATGAAGCAAAAAGAGAGCTATGTCGACGTCATTGGATGGGTTTCAGGGAACATATGGTAAAATACCTATGGTAAAACCATGTAAAGAGAGCTATCTCATGAAGCAAAAGCCTATGGTAAAGCCTGCCGGTTTTATCTAAAGGATGTCATACTTTCCTCAACGTTTAGGATTTTCCAATCCTTCATCGAAGTCTGGAAGAGTTGTGCCTCAAAACATGGGATTCTCCATCCATCCCGCTCCGACTCCTGTTTTTGTTGCCTATGAAAAACCATGGCGCCTATGAAAGTTTGCTTCCCCCAGTAATGTTTGCTTTTTTTCGGGAATGAACTCCATGAATGCTATTGTTATATCCTGCACCCAACAGCTTAACCGGTTGGGTCAACTTCGCTATCGCTTGGGGGCCTCACCTTGTATGAATTGGGAGCCAAGGCTCAACCGTTTGACATACCATTGACCCCAATCGCACGACATGTAGACGGCCAGTAATATGATAAACCTAACAAACAAAAACCTCCAATTTTGAACTCCTACAAATCATTTCTGGTGAATTTGATGATTGTATGTGATTGTGAGGGTGATCCACCTAGCAGTTTTTTCGTGTCCCAGTCTTGACATCTCAGCTACAAGGTGGTGCCCAATCCATAGCCAGGTTTGTTTATAAGCCAAGACTTGCACAACTTGAAAAACATCACCTTTTGTGACATTTCCCATAGACAATGCGATCGCCGAAAGATTGTTCTTGCCCCGCTCTTTGGTTTGCATTTTGTTGAGCCAGCTCTTGCATTCGACGTTGGACTATGTGGGAGTTATGGCGCAGCTCCTGTGTGTAGGTCTCTGCTTTGATGCTGCGCAAATTCTGTTGTAAAACCACGAGATTCTGGAGCATGACATGCTTCACAAGGACAGGTGCAACGTTGGTTGCATAGTCTTTAAGCCCGACTGAGCTGTGTGGATCATACGATCGATCCAAAACTGGAGCAAAGATGTGGAGTAGGCTGGCACACCGCCTTGTTTTGGCTGAGCCAAATAACAGGCCTGGTTGCCATCGGGCCATCTCCAGCAATGATATCCACCTGGTAAAAACCACGTATTCTCATGCCATGACTGCCAAGACTTCGCTGCAATCGGCGACCAAGTTTTTCCAATAGGATCTTGACCGATATGATAAATGCATACCCGACACATTTGAAGTCTTGATCTGGTGAGTTTCTCCTCTTCACCTGATGTCCTTTCCAAAGCTACACCACAAAATAGTCCAAATATTGCCCAAGATACAATAATGCTAAGTTCATATATTAATCATACGAGCATTAATAATCACCCCCGGGCCCCCGAATTCATCAACACCCACATTCCAAAAAATGTCTGGCAATACAACTTTGGGTTGGTCCCTCCCTATTAATAAACATGTGCGACCACCCTATTAAACAGCACCCTGCTTCGAAATCTGACTTTTTGGTAGTCAGGATATCTCACCCCATTGGGAGGTTGCTAGTGAAAAGAGAAATCTCGACCAATTGGCAGGCAGGTTGGCTGCAGTTTTTTTTGTATGACAAGCCCTAGTTTTTTGTTTGGGGCGGACTCTTACCTTCTAGGGGAGTTATCAATACGAACTTGGCATTAAGTATAGGATTTATGGATAGTTATGGTAGATATATGTAGATATATCCATAGATAGGGTTTTCTAAACAAACTTAAAACATTTGGGTGCACCACCTTGCAGGTTGAGGTCCAGGTTTCCGCCCAGGTGCTGTTGTAGGTAATGATGTTGCCTGCAGTGCTGCGCACTGGGGTCACTCGAGTTGAAGGACGAGTTGGAGATTGGGAGGAACAGATACCATCCGGTAATGACTCACACTTTGCTATTGAAACTTGCCATAGAAATAGTTGATTTATGTTGATTTACCCATTAATATTGGTGATTTTCTATAGCTACGTTAGTTTACCAGGCCGAGTACTTCGTTTTTTGTCACCAGAGATAGCATTGGAGTCGTCGTCGTGATGCACGATCGGATCTCAGTTGACAGCCGCTTCTTTGGGGGTGGCCAAAACAAAAAGGCCCCCAGGAGCCCAGGAGAACGGTCCAAGATAATATCCAGGAGGTGATGAAAAACCCAGGAACTTGGGATGAACTGGGACTGCCATAGCTTCTACGATGCTTACTTCGTATTAGGGGGTGCAGTTTCGCTTCACATCCCAACCGCCGCTGGCCTTGAATTCCATCGTGCTGCATCTCGGACAGCAGTGCCAGCGCATGCTGCCACTGCCCACTGTTGCCGCAAGCACTGACCACCGCACCCCTTGGCACTTGGAATGAGTTGGACTTGGGCCTCCATCATTTTGTACATCTTTATCCCATCAGAACTGACTCAATTGATGATCTCCTGTGTAAGGCGGTGCCCCCTAGTCAGTTTTACGTTGGTGTATTGAAGCGTCGCTGAAGGATCGAATGCATGGTAGACATATCCGTAGTTATATTATATTAACAATATATATATATATATATACATACATATCAACTAACAAAACTGGAGGGGCATCACCTTGTAGTGAGGTGTGGATGGAGACTGCAGAACTTCCCATCTATGTATTCATTGTTTTCCGCGGAGATTGGCCTGAAAGGATCCGAAATGAAGGCCTCTCACCTACCTATTCACTCATATTACCTGCATGACATGAACATCGGATCGGTGTCAAAATTGTCCTGTGACGAACTCATCACACGCGGTGGTGCTCCTAGTTATAAGTTGGTTTATAAATTCATAATCCTATAGAATGGTATAGATATCATGATATATCTACACCATAAAATTCCATAAATCCAAATCTGGCAATTTAACATAACTATGGAAAATCACCCTAGAAATAGTAAGCTTCCCATGACAAATAAGGTGATTTTCCATAGTTATGTAAATGTTTACCAGAGGGTACAGCAAATAAAACCTTAAACCAACTCAATGATATACTGATTTTTATTATTCAATGGGAAAATAAAATACAAGGTGTCAACAACATCTTACGTTTACTCATGAAACAAGCTGGGGGCGAAGTGGATCACCACCTTTCGGCCAGTGGCAACAAGATCACATCCAGCTCACCCCGAACCTCGCAGATCCCCAAAGTCAGGATGGGTTGTAAAGGCTATACCGATATATCTTGAATGGTACAATGTGGGCCCCCCCAGTGATGTTTGTTGGTTTATAAACCATGAAATAATCTCCATTAACTATAGTTATATCTACCATAAACCATTGTTAAGCCACTTATAAACCAACTTAGCTATCTTGGGGGCCCCATCCTGTAGTATACAGTATATGGGTATACTATTTTATATACTGGTTAATAGCTATATATATATATACTATTAACAAATATCCCAGTGACTATTGATATCTGGTTGGTGGTTGGTATACCTACCCCTCTGAAAAATGATGGAGTGAAAGTCAGTTGGGATGATTATTCCCATATATCATGGGAAAATAAAAAACATGTTCCAACCCACCAACCAGAATATATTTTGAATGGTAATTGGAAGGTTCATAATTACATTATACTATATTACCAAAAAACAAAACATTGAATGGTCTAATATAGTGTCATAGGCGTTGATATTCATATGGCACCTACCAAGGTGGTGTTTCATCCAAGAAAAACGATTCGAATCTCCCATACACTACTTCGCTGACGCTTCGAATCCAACTGAGCAAATAACATCCATCCAAATGCCATGAAAAATCCCATGAAAAAAACCCTTTAATCATTACATGTTTTGTTGGTAAAATGCGAAACAGTAGCTGCATATAAAAGTAGCTCTATGGAGGTGTCCAATCCATGGGGGTACCCCCAAAAACATCCATTTTTGATTGGGTTTTTCCATGAAATAAACCATCCAGCGAGCTTGGCTATTGGGGTACCCTCTGGTGAACTAACATAGCAATGGAAAATCACCATGCTATTAATGGGAAAATCCACTATTTCTATAGCCATTTTCCATTGCTTTCTGTATGTTCACCAGAGGGTATCCCCATGACTTAAGAAACCCCCTTGTTTTATCACAGGGAACCACCATGAAAATCCATTTCCCCCGTGGCTCCACCGCTCCACCGTGCCTCCTTTAGGTCTTCCAAGAGTTGCATGGCTTGAAGCCATTGGCTGCCTGGAACTTGATGGAACTCATCATTTTTGACTTCAGGGAGTCGTTAAATTTGATACATGGCTACATAAACACCTGCATGTATATAGATCATGCCCAATCTTAGATACGCAAAATATGAGATTCTTAGCTGGTGAACATAGATAGAGATGTAGCTGGAATTATGAATGTGCATACATGCTGATATATATATATATATATACATGTATAATACATATATATGATATATGTATGATTATATGTATGATTATATGTATGATTATATATGTAACCATATGTACACACTACAGAAGATATCTGCAGTTCAGCAGCAATACCGCATACCTGTCAACATGGTTTCCAGGTGACACCAAATGTGCAGTGACGTGACCGCAAAATTTTCTCAAAGACCTGTCAACAGCGACACTTTAAAGATACCATTGATCAATGGGAGATCTCCAAAATCCGATTTATTGGAGCTACGTACTAGTACCAATATGTTTGGCCATATGAATTTTGGGGATATTTCCTGAAACCAAGGCCTAAAACATAGGCCAAACTTTTATGGAATCAGTACCTCCAATGGCCATTGATTGATGGTTTACTCAGTTTACTCGAGCCCCGAAGAAGTTTTTTCAGAATCCACCCTGGGAGAGTTCATTCCATCCATTTTGATGTTGGAGAAATGTTGCTTAGTCGTTTCATGTTCAACCCATCCCAAAAAATCTGACTATGATTCGTAATTAATTATGTAATATTATATATGTATGTATTAATATGTAATTATGTATATATATATATATATATATACACATACAGACATACCCATCATTGTGATTCATTGTGTATTTATCTAATATGTATATATACCTGGAAAGCCGTTTGAACAAAAATTTTTGTTCATTATGGGAAAATCTGGTCGAATACACCTTTTAATGATCAATGAACAATTTTACCCGTAATGACCAGATAATTTGGTCAATTCACGATATTGCTATTGGAGGTGCGCCCGATCCTTGCATCCAAGGCTCACAGCATGGATGTGAATGATGTGAAATAAAAAAGGGGAAGATGCATGTGACCATGCACCCCAAATCGAGAATGGAAGAAATATATGATGGGTGCCATAGAATATATTATGTGGCATAGAATATATATTATAGATTCCCAACAGGGTCTCTTGTCTTGAACCGATGTGCATATGAAAACCCAGCGTCTGATGGGTTATGATGTTGGCAATCGCTTGCAGCAAGTGAGGCCCGCTCTGATTACGTGGGGGGGGGCATCGAAAAACGAAATAAGTTTGATTTGATTTCTTGCCATGAATTCTATCTTGCAAGTACAGTTGGCTTTTGCTGGAAGCTTTTTGGGCGTTCCCTTCAGAGCAAACCGGCTCAAAAAAAAAACGTTTTGCTGCCTTGCTATGGCGAACCTTTATGGTGTTGCTAAGCATTGGTGGATGGAGCCTTCCATCCAAGAGAGGGTGAAAGAGGGCGGCATTGGTGCCATTGTTGTAACCAACAATACCCAGCCCCTTGCATCCAAAGATGTACGTCATGCCTTGTGGAACAGAGAAGTCTTGATCCCAATCATGGAGAATATGCGATACCACCACCTGATCAAGACACCTGATATGGGGACGATTCAAGACCAAGTTTGGATTCTCCAGCTGCTGTCTACCAAGCAGGGATTTGATGCCCACAACCTTCCTCCAATCCCTGAAGAGTTGGAAGTGCCGGTTCATTTGTCGGTGATTAGCATTAAGAAGCTGGTGTCATATGTGCGAGCCAAGTACATTCGTCCTCACATGCCACGGGACAAGGGTTCCTTTCTTCATGCATGTTTCCATTTTTTTATGTGATTATCAATCATGCAGTTCAAATCAGATCATAATTTCCAGGTCTTTCCCGGAACCACAGTATGTATTTTCTTCCATTCCAATTTGCATATGATGGATGGAAGAAATCCTGCACCTGCACCGCTTCGTGCCCATGTATAGTGGTAACACTTATAACTATAACTGCAATGGGACTATATTGGATAAACCATCTATCATCCGGTGCAAGATTTCTTCCATCCACAATATGGTTCAGATCCCTTGGATCATATATGCCCCATAGCTACCCCTGGAGGACGCAGACTTCAGAGAGCTCTTGACCCACTTTGGCGAGTTGGAGCCTTTTTTGCACCCGGCACATTGTCCATGGTTCATCGGGTCAGCACACTTTCAAATGGTAAAGGTGAAACCGGTGAAACCAATGAATTTGACTGCAGGCTGAGGTTGATATATAGATTTTATGGGAATCATTTCAATATATTTGGAACCCTACATTACATGCATGTATACAGTTGTTGCAATATGTTGGAGTGTTTGCTATCAATTCCCACCGGCCTTGGCCGCGCAACTCCGCCTCTCAGGAACTCTATTTAGACCTCCCCGCGGACAAGTCAGCTCCTGACGACAGCGAGGATGAGAAGGGCGAATCTAAGGAGTGTGATCTACGTGATCGGGTTCGTCAGGTGCCAATTCCTTCACCTACTACAACCCCGGTTGTGCCAGCTCTGGCTGAATCTGTGGGTGGGAACTCGGGTTTGCTTGAGAATGATATGTGGGTTCCAGAAGCCCTTCCTGTTGATGAGCAGGAATGTGTGTTTGGATTGCACAAAAAAATCATGGAGGCCAAGGCCAGGATTGCTGAACTCAAAGGTCAGAATTCCAACAGTACTGGTACTCCCATGGTTTCTCCGAGTGATCCAGTTCCAGAGATAGCGTCACCAGTGGATTCGACTTCGTCAAGGGTTGCTGAAATTAGATCCCGGATGGAAAAGTTGCAGTCAGATTTGAAGTTTCTTGTCAGTACCATCGACCAGTTTCCGTCTTTATGAAAACATTGTTCATATGGCCATCCAAGTTGATCAACAGCAATCTTAAGAGGTATAGATGTATTCCCCTGGAACCTTAGGATAGATGTATTCCCCTGGAACCTTTAAAAATTAATATCAAACCTGTGAACCCATCTCTTTCCCAGGTTGGAAGCCAGCACTTCTGTGCCAGCAATGGACTTTGATGAGACTCTCCCGATGGTGCCGGATGAAACTCAGTACTACGCTCCCGATGCTGTGCCCGATGCTGGGGTGGATGAAGCTTGGTGCCCCCCCGAAGCCACTCAGGGTGAGGATGAAGGCCCCAAAATCAATGATCCTACTACTGGCAATGGTGATGAAGGTGAGCGCATTCCTGTTCCTTGAACCGGATATAGGTTGATGTCTCTACCACTTCAACCGAACTTCAAGTGTTTCTGTTTTAGATGTTTTTTTTTTCAGGGGAAAAGTTCAATATGTGGGTTCTCAGCTGCTCTGTGCGCTCAGGTTGTGGATCGCTTGAAGCAACAGCGGTTGAAGGATGAAAAGAAAGAGGAAAACTCTACGAGGAAAGGAAGGAAGCCTAAGGGAAAGGCAGGAAAGGCAGCCAAGGCAGAAAAGCCAGCAAAGGCACGAAAGGCAGCTAAGGCAGGAAAGGCAGCAAAGGCAGAACCTGAAGCAAACAAGGAGCAATCCAGCAACAGTCCAAAAACCATAGGTAAGAGACTTCGCAGGATGAAGTCACAGGTGCGCATGGTAAGCAATGAACCAGAAGATGGTAAGATCACCCAGAAGGATAAGGCCACACCATCAGCAGCAAAGACAAGGAATCCAAGCAGTGAGACAACGGCAATCCCAACCACTATGAGCAAAGGTAAGGGCAAGGATGAACGCAATGTCAAGGAGGCAGGCAAAACGAAGAAAGTCAAGAAGGGATGCAAGGTCAAGGGATGCAAAACGAAGAAAACGAAGAATGTAAAGAAGGCACAGGGTGAAGAGGAGGCAATGGACCAGGCAGGACATGCAGGCAAAGGAGCAAAGGCAAAAAAAGCAAAGCAGTCGTCCACATGTGCGGAGCCAGCCCCCAAAGCTGGAGAGGACAGCCCACTCGCCTTTCATCTTAAGCATGCATGTTTGTTATGACATATCACATATGAGCAACATAATGGCTACATATCCTTAAGTATAAACTGATCTACAAGTCTATTACCAAATGTCTCCAGGATGGATGCCGCCGAAAGCGCATCAAGCACGATGAGACCACGGGTGAGATTAAATCCGTAGTTGAGCACTTGAACCAACAGTTTGAAGGGCAGTTCAAGATCATGGTGTACTGGTCGCGCTCAGCTGTAGGATTCCTAATCCTTAAGAATGGCAAGCTCCAACAGGCTTGGTAGCTGAAAACGTTAAAACCTTTCTGATGTTCTGGTTGAAAATGTTGGGAATTATGTATGATTCATTTCATAAGTAGGTTACCCACATGGACAGACCCGCCAACCCAGTCTCCTTTGCCATTGTTGGTGTCCCGATCCACGCCATGTCCTGGAGGTTTGCTACTGCACAGTGCGCTTTGAGGATTTGATGTTTGCAGTCAAGAGTGTCGCAACCATAGCTACTTTATTGCACCCCAGGAGATGCTTTTCCTTTGTCCCATCAACCATTCAATAAATGCAATCCCACTTGGAAAAAGTAATTGGCCACAAGTGGTAAGCCATGACCCTGAATTGTTGAATTAACAATCTGCAGCCCTTGACTTATCTGAGGCTGGTCAAATGCTCAACGGCATTGATGAAGCGGACGCTGTGTCGAATTTTCTGTACTACAAGCCAGTTCTTACCGGCCAGAGCTCTGATCCCAATTTGAAGGAGGAGTTGCACAAACATATCAAGGAATTCACTGATGAAGTCAGCCCCGAAAATGAGGATGCTGATGCTCAGGATGTTGACTAAAGAAGCCGGACATTTATCTTAGAGTATATCTGTAGGGTTCCCATGCATGTAAGGCTTTCACATCACCGTTTTCGAAACACATGGTTTATCGCAGTGAACCTCCAGCTACAATGACTACTGAACGCATGAACTCATTTTTCATTGTGTTCATATCAGCATTTGATCTGTGATTGCCTGCTGGCATGGTCCGCTTTGTGGCACACAATTCTATCTTTGGGGGATATGGCTTAAACGCCGCAAGACTTTGTCTCGCCAGCGCTTTGGGGAAAAAAGTTTCCATCTCCCACTTTGTATTTGGGCAGGGTTCCATTTATCCAGATGAAAAGAATACGTACCAAAGTCTTACAAAATCGGAACAGGATGTGAAATTACCACCAACAATTCTGGGTTCATTCACTTTCAATCGTCATTCTCGCCTTGGACAGGTTATGTGATTGCTGCTGCTGCTATACCAGCTGGCTGAGGACTGGATGGTGGTCACATTTTTTCACAAACAATGGATGAAAAATGAAACCCAGCCCAGCGTTTATTGTTTTTTGAAATGCAAATCATGAGAAGTTCATTCCATACATGGTGGACCCTGAGAAACATTCCCCAGCAACAAAGATCCCACACGCTCGCACAATCGTCCTTCCGCCAGGATCTTGGCATGCCTCTTGCAGGCAAGAAATGGATTGCGAAACGGGGCTTTGTGAAGCCAAGTCGAACTGTCCTGTTATTTCATTGGGTGATGTGTTGGCAAATATTGGCAGATTTGAACTGATTGCCAATCAAGAAGGGTGGGCCGTCCAGAGTGCAATTTTCTTGGGCTGGGTGATCAGCAGTCATGTTCAATGAAACTTTGGGGACAATCATGTTTTCGAGAGAAAAAACGATGTCCAGTTTAAACTTCCATTTAATCCATCTTGCCATTCATTCGATACACTTAATCCATCTTGCCATTCCGATGCAGCCACCATCCAGCTCCAAATATTGGCGCCTCGTTTCTCTGGGAGCCATGAGGGCCTGGGACAGCCGGGATGTGACGCGTTTGGTCCATGAAATGAAGAAGCGATTCCTGCCCAAGGCATGAATCATAGAATGAAACATAAATTTCATGGTATGATTTTCAAGTTATAATGACCAAGTACTGATGTTTTTGTCCTTTGCAGGCATTTATTCTTTTGACCTTATTGGTCATCTGGAATGGGATCCCTGGAGATTCTGGCGTGGGCGTGGGGTCCTTAAAGATGAATCATATGAATCTTGCAAATTCAGAAACTTGAAACTTGATGGAATCCAAACTATAAGATTAAACTATAATCTGTCCATTCCGATCCTCGGGCTCAGGATTTCCAGTTCATTGAACTCTTCTCTGGGTCTCGTATGGCAACAAAATGTGTATCGGGTGCTGGATACCGTGCAACATGCATCGATATCAAAGACCATGAAGCTGCTGGATATGCCTTGGGGGAAGGTAGTGTCTTTGACATTAACAGTGCTTCAGGCTTTGTGCTCCTTAGCGTAATAGTGAAAACTACATGCATGCATACATGATATGGGCGCATGGGATGCCAGTATGGGGCCATATTGGCTTTAACCTCCCTTGAAACAAGTGACCTGGAAACCCCGTTTTTTGATCAAAAACGGGTGTTCCAGGTCACTTGTTTAAATTTACCAGACCATATGAACCCTTACCCATCGCATTCAACAGCCAACCCAGGTTGGCAATCCAGGCTTTGCTTCAAGGAGACCCGGATGGATTCGTGGCATGGTATGGTGTGCTATGCAGTACATGGTCAGCAGTAGCAAGGGGATCAACATTTCGATGGTACCTCAACTCCTTGGGATATGAAGATCGGGAATGTGTGGCACAAGGAAATTTGATGGTAGCAAGGTTCGGATGTTAAACAAAACATGTTCATGCAAAGGCTTTCATGTTTCCCATCAAGTACAATTAAGACCAATGCAACAAACCCATGAAGGTGCTCACTGCTGATGGCGCTGACTGTGTGCTTGGGTGGTGTTTTCATTTGTGAGCAACCTCGGCAAAGCTTGCTCTATCGACATCCTCGATTCCGTTGGCTAACTACTATTTGTACGGCCCCCCGATTTGAATATAAATGATTTCATTGGTGAATGTCTATTTTGGATTATCTTCCATGGATCTTACAACTCTGGATCTCTGAACCAAGGTTTTCCGAAGCTGTTGGTGGATGCGTTTATTCAAATCTGATTCTCCAAAGCGACATGTGGCATACTCCAATTCCCCATGGGTCGAACGCTTCAACTTGGGTCGGCTTACTGGATGGAAACCCAGTGACAACAAGAAGAAGAACACTGCTGTTTATGTGGATCCTATTTCCGGAAAAAGGAAATGGCATGGAACCAAAAATCTAAAGGGTACAGAGCCTTTACCTCAGTTGTTTTTACTGTCAACTACTGGTTTTGTTGCACCCCATCATTAACGTCCATTTGACCTGTAGCCTGGTAAATCAGGTGCTACCCGCTCCGCTTTGGGATGAAGATCGTAGAGATCTTTCCTCGCCTCTTGAAAGACTGCAAGCCAGTTGAGTGCCCACCTGATGCCAATGGAGCGACTATTTTTGAGTCAATGGAATACGGGGATATGTGTTCCGATGCGGATATTAGGACCTGTATTTTGTACATAAGAGGATCGTACAGCCTCCAAATTCCACCAAGTTGGCGAAAACTCTTGCCAACACATATTTGAGAAGCATTTTATGGGAACCCCGACGGATCCAATCAAAAAAAATACACATTTTGAACAATATCGATTTGATCAAAAAAAACAATCAAATATGGCCATATATGGGCATATACTCCAGTATTTGGGTGTATTGAAAAAACCGTACCCGTACTGAAACCGTAATTTATTGGGTTTTTATTGGAAAAAAACCATAGCGAAATGTTGAAAAAATACCATATATGGGCTGTTTTCCAGGGGTTCTCGCTAGATGCCTTTTGCAGCGAACTTAGCTGCTTCTGGAAATGGGTATCGGCCAAAGCATGGACCATAGACATTCAACATCTCAAGTTTCACACGTGTGAGACGTTTCAGCTACGTGTGTGAGAGATTGTCTTTGGAAAATGTGAGTATATATCGATTCAACAAGTGTGCTGTTCAATGCATGATGTGTTCACATGATACCCATCACTCATGAGATCAGTAATTACTTTCCCCTCAGCCATTTTGTGAACCAATCGGCTTGGTGTGCTGGGTGAATGGAGCCTTTGCTCTCTCGTGCGTGGAGCTGCGCATCCTTGGGTGCTGGTCAGAATCATCTCATGGCAGTTAAGAAGGAAGGGATGACCCGCCAGAAACAAATGGAAATGGAGTTAAAGGCCAGGGTGAAGGTTTAAGTTCAATGGTTTGAAATGTTAATGTTCAAAGAGCCATAAGTATAATCTTTCCCTCAGCGATTTCAATGGTCACCTGTCAGGCATTGCAGGATGAACTTCTGATGCTAGAGAACCCACCTCCTATGATGGATGCTAAGGCCGGACTTATATTCAAAAGGTGTTGGGTATACTATATACCATATGGCAGATTTGTTTTTATTTTAAAAAAAAACACCAAACCCCTTGTTGGCCTGTGCCAGGACTTGACACCGTCTGCTGCACCACCTGCTCCTACTTTGGAGGACACAAACCATTGCAATCATTGCATACTGTAAGCAAACCCATTAAGAAACATCAGAGATTGAGATTTGTGAGGATCTTTTTTAGGTGATAGGTTTGCAATTGGTAACCTATAATGATATCTGAACCTGTGTCCTCTGTCCCTTGTGCCTGTGTGATGTAGGAAGCCAAGCCTGGCAAAGAAGCTTCTGCGGCACATGCCGACCCCGAGCATGAGCGGGCTGGGAACCTAAAGTTGTGGGAACATGAAATTTTCGACAAACTACTATTTATCAATCTCTTATATTCTCTTATGATGGATGTTATTGATCATATATGATCATATAATATGTGCTGCAATGCGTTAGGCACTGGAAGAAAAGCAAAAGCTTCTTGAGGAGATTGAAGTTCTAAGGAGGCAGAAATCTAGACTCTCGAATTCAACCGTGGGTTCAACACCTTCCCCACGGCCGTCTGCACCTACTCCCAAGTCTAGCCCTCCTACCCCCACTCCCTCAGTGGCTCCATCCCATGCTGCTGAACGTGCCCCGGACTCTGATGAGGATGGTGAGGCCAGGTTTTCAGGGAATGGGGACCGGGGTTATGGGTTTGGGGTTTGAAATCATGTGTCATAACATTCTTGTTGAGATATTTCCATCAATCATTGCCAAACACCTTGAACGAGATGCATGTTGGGAATTAGCCATCAAGTGTTACCACCAGCTGTCTCTTGTGAAGGACTCCGGCGAGAAGATCACCCGAGATGACAGGGGACGTTTGCTGTTGAACGGCAAACTCATGAGTGATGCTGCGGTTGAACAACGTCTCCGCCGCTGGTGCACCAAGAAGAAGAATGGAGGTCTAAAGTGTTCCCAGGATGTTTATGAGCGATATCATAATCAGGGGCCTGACGCCCGACTGGAGCTTATCCAAATCTTCAAAGATGCGTTTTTGAACAAGGAGCCATTGCAACAATTGCATCTTAGAACCATCTTGAAGTTAAAAGTATAGCCTATAGAGTCTACATGTTACCAACAAACTCCCACTCCATGTCTCCTTGCTCCCATGTGAGCTGCCTGCAGGACCAGTGCCAGAGTTCCGTCCGTAAGCTTGTAGTGGAGGAGACCGGGAAGACCTTGAAAGTGCAAGCTGGATGGTACACAGAGCGTCAGATGAAAGGCACCTTGAAAATGCCAAAGTGGCTAGCCTAAGATTCATGTGGTCTTGAGATTTTAAACTTATGAGTTGGATTGCAAATGGGTGAAATCTATTATGATGTAGCCCTGAAAAGAATGTCATCATTGAATCACCCCTGAGGTGCGAGATTGACGCAGTGACCGCTTACACAGCTGACCGACCAAAGCTTCGAAGGCTATGGATGTTTCAATATGATTTCAACTTATTGCATCTTAAGTTATCATAGCCCGATTACCGGAAAATCATGGCAGGAAATGGAAGTATAATCCCAAGATCGAACAGCACTACATCGAAGTGGATGAGTCCGGGGAGTTGACAAAGCGATATACCCAAACCAAAGAGGAGGAGGAAATCTGTGGTTCTGCCAGGCCCGTTGAGTTCAGGACCCTGTCCCTGGAGGACCCCGCGGCCATGGATCGAGGAGCTGAGGAAGAGGCTGCCGCTGACCCTCCAGGAAGTGAGCCCAGGCCACCTAATGCGGATGTGGAGAAGCAGGACTGACCGTTTATCGTAGGGGGAACCCTTGTCATGCAAGTATATTTACATTTTTTTGTCTATCAATCGATGACCCAGAGCAGGAAACACATGTGCTGTTGACCAAGTCCATGGAAGCTCTGTTGGCAAAGTCGGCCAAGTTGCGAGACATCGAGTCAAAAGTTGAGAACCCCAGGCCACTTTAGTATTGGTAGGATTGGCGTTCAATGATCACACAATCAAATTTGAATCAACAGTATTTGTTTTCATGAGTGACCTTTGCATCATCTCATTTAAAGCCATACCCTAAGTGTGAAGTCGATCCTCAAGACTGCCTATGAAGCCATGGACACTCACTATGATGCATTGGCTACAAGCCTGGCTCGCTACCGTGCAGTGAAGACAAAACCGTTTGATACGTTTCTTTGGCACAATCATGTTGAATCTATTGTTATAAAATGGTATATAGCAAAAACATTACTGACATTCCATCAGCCCCGGCACTTTGAGGTTGGCTCAGAACATTGACAAGCAATTGGAATACGCAGAAGTCTTGTGCCTTGATTTAAAACCACTCTGAACAACTGGATTTCTATGGGTGGTGGAACCATGGGGTTTATGTTTTTTGCCGTCCCAGGGGAAGCAAGGCTACACGTGCAGAAGTCCAAGCCCAGCATTCGCCCCAGAAAATTCTGGTGAGAACAGTGTGAACATACATGTGCATATGTATATTCATTCATATTATATCATATATATTTGAAGTAGAATCGATCTTATAAAGTCTGATACACATATCACGGTATATCACCACATGGTCATACCTAAGGCCGGCTTTGAAATCTGCCCGGACCAAGCGCAAGTCTGAGAACGACGATACCAATTCTGAGTTGCCAGCACCAAAGGTGCCAAAGTCGAAGGCAAAGAGCAAGGCGAAAGCCAAGTCTGCCAAGTAAAGGCAAACTTCATGAAATGGGGTTTTGCAATTCTGAAATGATTTGCTTTGGATCGATCTCACAGCCCTTTCAAGCGTGTGGTTGCATTGGAGTCAACCCTGAACATGCTCACCTGGGCCTAGCGTGAATTCCATGAAAAAAAAATCGTCCACGGGTAGTGCAACAAATCTTATCCATGCAGTGCAGCATGCCCAGAAAGACCCATCCCTGGCCTTCCCACTGTTTCTGTAGATCCCATTGCCATCGCATCAGCACCTTGGCCATGCCAGGTGTTGTTGGACCAATGGGAAAGCATGCAGCATCGTGCATTGCAAATGGTGCCGGGGACCCAAGAGGGAAAGGGTGAAAAAAAAAAACTATATCAAACTATGAATTATATTTGGATACTTTGGACAAGCCACCATTCTGGAGATTTGGCCCAAAAGACAAACAAAAAATCAGAATAGTTTAGTCGTCAGCTCCCCATGGATACTCGAGCCCGTGTAGTTGAGAAAAGGGAAAGAATTCTGGCCTCATTGAAGGCTTCATTTGAAGCTTTGGGTGTTCACGACCCAGACTTGCCCTGGGGGTTTGTGGCAGGACCCAAACGGCCTTTTGAAAAGCATGCCTTTGAAGCAAGGCAAAGACTCCGTGATTTGGAGCAACTACAGGTTCTGGATACGGTCATTAGCAATTGGAAATTCATCAACTTGGAAGTGAACCGTGATGAAACCGATCAAAATGTGAGCTGTGGCAGCTGAGTGGGCTTTTTTCAATTGCCAATTCGTTATGGCTAGGCCATGCAGTATGGCTTGCGCTGTTGTGCAAATTTGCTTAAATGTGCACGCTGTTGTTCCCACGTGGTGCTCCCATTGCCCTACGTGATGCTGAAAATTACATGACATACGCTAGCGATCCCTGGCAAAGAAAAAGGTCAAAAGCTCCTGCTTCAAAGTTTTTTTTCTCACATGATCTCCTTCACCAGATCTCTTTCACATGAATCCTTTCACATGATCTCTTTCGCATGATCTTTTTCACATGACCTCTTTCGCATGATCTCTTTCACATGACCCTTTTCAGATCTCTAGCTTATTGTACCCCCAACGATTGGATTTTGATCGCCCAGGCCACCGCCAAGTCTGTAGCTGAGATGAGCAAGGCCGCAGTCGATCATTATGGATCTACAAGTTGCCCAATCACTTCCCGTCTTGCAAGTGTGCCAACTAAGAGAGCAGAAGACGAATGCCATAAACTGTGACGTAGCTGAAGCTGACTCCATATGATCCCATATAAAAATTACGGCAATTATTCTTTTTAGGGATGCTTTGGGTTGCATTTCAACTTGCACTTTTTAACTTTGAACCCTGCCCCAACCAAGGTTTGAGAAGCACAACCTGGCGTTGAAGATTCCGGTTTCCTGGGTTGACTTGGATGGTGGTGATAGCTACCCTGTGCTCAGTATGCTTGACACCATTGACTACTTGGTTCAATCCAACAACTTGTCCAAGTTGTTTGGGGAACAACCCATGGAACAAGTGCAACCAATGTTGTTAGAGTTTTGGCGACGTTACAGCCTTGAATGGCCAGATTATGGAGTCTTTCGAGCTGCTGCTGAAAACAAGCTGTCGCTATCACGAACAATTCCAGTTTACATTCATGGTGATGAAGGTCGTGGATTCAAACGATCGGGTGTCATGATATTGAGCCTACAAGGGGCCATTGGTCGTGGCAGCAAACCTTTCCTCAAAAGACATCCAATTAGATCTCTTCGTCAACTCAAGATGGGTATCAACCTTCAAGGGAGCTCTTTCAACAGTCGAATGCTGTTTGTTGCAATGCCAAAGAAACATTACAAGGCGAAACCAGATTCTGGGACTATGATATTATTCATTTTCTATCCTCTTAGATTGCCTTTGGTTGTCCTTTCCTGTGACATTAATTTTAATCCCACTCAGCCCCCTATCCTTACTCAGGAGAATTTCCAGGCTGTACTCAACAAGATGATCAATGACCTCCTCAAACTTCAAGACATTGGGTTTACCTACGCAGGGGAAAGATGGAACATCGCTTGCTTAGGTGTGAAAGGGGATCTTCCGTTTTTGAGGACCGTTGGAGACCTGACGAGGCATTGGCAAAGGGCGCACAGGTCAGAGGAAAACAAATCTCCTCCTGGGGTTTGTTGGATGTGTTTGGCTGGCACAAAGCCAGGGGGGCCTTTTGAAGATTTCAACATAGATGCTCAATGGTCTGTGGTTGCTACAGTTGATCCTTGGGTTACACGACCTTCAGTGCTGCAATTGTTTCATTGTATCGATCGTCCCCATGACTATCTCAAGACTGATGTTTGGCACAACTACCATGGAGGAGCAGGTAAAACTTTCATAGCTTCAGTGCTGGCTGAATGTTTGCTTCTTTTGCCGGGGTCAAGGGAAGACAAAATTTCCCAGTTGGATGTTCTCCTACGTCAGTGGGCCAAACGGCCGGGTTGCAACCTTCCTCATTCAGGTCCATTTGTTGCGGAGAGAATTGGCCTTACAAGCTTCCAGGTCTTACCTGAAGGAGGTTGGTCAAAGTTTGCTGACACGCATATCTACCACAGGTTTGTGGAATGGTTCTTGACAGGGAGGATTAATCAATTCAATGAGGACGAGTATTTTTTGATGATTCTTGAAGCTGTCAAAGCGGCCAACGACACTTTTTCAATTCGTTACTCGTCTGGGTTGTGGCTGACGTCCAATGAAGCGCTTGCAGCTGGAAACAACGGAAGAAAGTGGTTACGTATCTATGCAAATCTTGCCTATAGGTGCTTCACTGAGCGAAAATCACGCTTCCCGATCTATGTTAAGTTTCACATGTTGGACCATCACTGGCGTCGTTTGGTATCTGGAGCCCAAAACAAATGGACACTGAACATCCTAGCGGAGTCAGTGCAGGCTGATGAGGAGTCTAGTTTGAATTTATTTGAATTTTGATATGTTGGTCGTTATGTGGTCCTATCCTAGTATGTGTCATCACTGTTGTATTTTCCGTTCCCTGGGGATGTCTCATTTCAGGACTTTGTGGGGAGATGCTGTCGCGTCAGCCGACGCATTTCCCCCAGGGCAATTGGATTGAGAGTACTTCAAAGGTATCTTGTGATGGCAAAC
This sequence comes from Cladocopium goreaui, assembly GCA_947184155.2. Lineage (NCBI taxonomy): Eukaryota > Dinophyceae > Suessiales > Symbiodiniaceae > Cladocopium > Cladocopium goreaui. The sequence goes on along the minus strand of CAMXCT020000368.1, from coordinate 240,815 downwards.
AAAGCGTGGGTCAACAGCCCGAACCCTGACACTCAGCAGCCGACGAAGAGAAGCTTCGCCGAGATGACGGGCCCGCTTGAAGCTGATGGTCCAAAGCACAGAAAAAGGGGGTGAAGCAATTGTGTGTGATTATGGCTGAACCCCCAAATTGGGAAACACCCGTAAGCCGTAATGACCAAAAAAAATGGTTGAGGCCGTATGATCAAAAAAAAACATTCATTTGGGTTCCTAGGTATATATATATATTACATATTCGTCAACTGTGATGTGATCATCAGCCGATGTATGATGGTAGATACAAAACCCCACATGCACCATCGAACTGTTGCGCATGTGTGCTTCCCAGCAACTAGATAGTGGTTCGGTGATCGTACTGGAAATACCATTGGAAAAAGTACAGCAACCAATCACAATTAATTACAGTATTACTTGTGTTTGTGCCCAAAAAAACAGATATGTCAACCGTTGATGTCCCCTACTTGTACTATACATGCGAAATTACAATGTATATAAGTATACACATTGAAACCATCTTTGGGAACGTTGATATTTCTGAATTTCCGGACATACTTGTGTGCGATAAGCACACCATAGAAAAACACAACAAAACACGCAGATGTCCAATCTCAGAATTTGTTGCCCACATTGGGTTCATCTTACTGTATTGTTTGTTCTTCCCTAAAAAAATGCGGACATTCCCCTACGAGTCACTGCTGACTCATGATCATTAATTTACCCCAATGATTTTGTTTTATAAACTCACACGAACTCGCACCAACTCATGCCAACTCATATGAATTCGTATATGAAGTCTCCATGACTTTGAGTTGGGTATTTTTTGTTCATGACAAGTCGTCGCATGAATCGGTGTTCATCACAGGTCATCTGGGGATCAGTCAAAACCTATTATGTATTACCATTTATTACCATAATTATTGATGGTAACTATTGAACATGGCAATTTTTAATGGGTAAATCAACTATTTCTATGGCCATGTTCAATATCTATGTTAAATTACCACAATTATTACCATAATTGGGGTAATTGAAAAAAAAAAAACGGCCATAAACATCCATTAGAAGCAGGTCATCTGTCTATTTTGAGGTACCGTTTGGGTCCCAAACGGTCACAGGTCATCTGTCGATGCTTTCGTTTTTTGCGGCGCGCCTTTCTCACAGGCGCTGATGGCGGCACTGAAGACAATGACCTGATGGGATGATCATCATCTCTACGGGGAAAATGGGAAAATCATCATTATTAATGATGGCTAATATACTGTTAATGGTTAATATTAATGGTTATTATTAATGGTTAATGATGGTTAATAACTATATAACTGGTTGGTGGTTTTTCGCCTACCCCTCTGAAAAATGATGGAGTGAAAGTCAGTTGGAATGATGACATTCCCAATATATGGAAAGTCATAAAAGCCATGTTCCAAAGCACCAACCAGAAAATGTTCCAAATCACCAAGCAGATAATCAGATAGTGGTTTTCTACATCCACAAATATAACTATGGAGGATTTTTTGGGGATGGGAATGATGTGATTTTTCGTTACAGACATCGTCCAAAAAATAAGGATTGAAAAGTCCCACAGTTGGGGAGTGTTTTTTCTTTACATAAGGTCACTATCTTCAACTTTGGGATAATAATTGAAACCTTTAGTGGGTTGATGTATAAGAATGTATTGGACAAAGTAGACAGGTACGAAAGTTGGTACGAATGCGAAGTTCAATCAACGTAGTCATGATACAGCTATTGAATGACCTGGTGAAGGGAGTCAAAGGTCAACATGAGTGCCTTTCGCTCGACCAAAACTTCCTGGTGGCTGTGTTACCGTTCCTCTGGTGGAGTTATAATTACTGTGTGGGAAAATTTGTTGGACATCAAGTAAGAAAACACTCCCGAAATCAAAATTGCTTCCATAGCAAAAAAAAAAGTATACCCTCCAGTAAATTAACATAGACCCTGCCAGATAGGGGTTGGAAGACCAGTTTCCACTATAAATTGGTCATTTTCAGGGTCTATGTTAATTTACCAGAGGGTAACTTATTCAAGACTGATGCATGGCTGCTGCGATGGAGCTGGTGATATTTGTTGCTTCATGGTGCGTCCATCCACTCATTGGTCCGCGAAAAATGCATGGTGAGGCCTCTCATCTGCCACTGATGCGGGTTTTTTCCAATACCCGGCCTGGTAAACTAACAGTTTGCTATGGAAAATCACTATTTTTTTATGGGAAAATCCACTATTTCTATGGCCATTTTCAATTGCTATGTTAGTTTACCAGAGGGTATCTGCCAATGCTGATCTCACTGAATCCTCCATGTGTGTTTCACCTGGGCATGCGGCACTTTGCTTTCTCTGCGGTGGAGCGGAGGGGGTTTCACAGATCACCAAGTGCCGGCCTACACTACCATCTGGTTATGACTAACAGACTAACACTTCGCCATGGAAGCCATGGCAGAAATAGATGGTTTACCTATTAAAAATGGTGGATATTTCCCATTAAAAATGGATGGGTCTTTCCATGGCAAACTGGCAATGTCATAACCAGATGGTAATTGATGATCCCCAAAGTCCAAAATCGCCAAAAAAATCCCAGGAAAAACTCCTGTCAAACTTTGCTGCGTGCAAACTTTGTTACCATTCCATTCTTGTTGGGAACCAGAATCATGGCAATTGTAGAGTATGTAGTGTTGGAAAAAAAAAATATATAACAGTTGTACATACAGTATGTGTCCCAGAGCTTCCTCGACCAAGTAAAACTTGGCCTTTGTTAACGGCCTAGTTTAACTAAGCCTTTGGAAGATGCTATGTTTTCAGATGTCTTGAAGATCATATAGCTTCATGTATGTGTTACTTCTGGTACATGTTAACCTATTGATTTTGCGGAGCCGTTTGGCTTCATAATGCGACGTGGTGGCCAAGCCCTTCGCAAACGCCAGCCACTTAGATATTCTTTTTGTTTTTGTCCAACAACTTTAGTCTAAATTATCAACAACCCTTCATGGCCGAGGTCTTTCCCAAAGGGATGGAGGTTCAACTGATGATGATGATGACGGTGCCATCCACCCAGAAAGCCCTTGCAACTTTGCCCATGGTGCCTAACATGAGTTTGGTGGTATAGATTTCACTTTGTAAGTACGAAAAACATATGTTATAATCTTTGGATGGTGCTGGCTCAATTCCAGGCACATTCACAGCAGACTTGGGGCTGCATGGCCATCCAAAGAAATCATCTAGATCATCCTTCTTATGTATTTATATATCATAATATTTGTTATTATAATTTTATGATGGGGATATGGGGACGGGGATGGGAGATAATCCCGGTGTTCGCTCGTCGCTGCTGATGCCGGACTCCAAACCCAAGCCTCAGCAAGTAGAGCTGCTGAAGGACTTGGCTGCCAATTTCTTTGTCCTAGGATGGGGTCATACCATACATGCATATCAGTATCCCTGATGTGGATCCGTGCCAGGAATTTTACCAAAGTTTCTTGACGCCTGAGTGGATCTCCCAAAGGAAAAAAGACTTGAAACGTGCCAGAAAAAATCCCAAGGCCTATAACCTGGATGTTTTTTGTAAATTTGTATCTATTCAACTTCCTGTTTTAGAAATTCAGCCTTGGCTGCAGGCTCCACTGGTGTTTTCCTTTTTGGACATTGGCCAGAGAATTATCGACGCAAAGCAGGCCCAAAATTATGAGTTCAACAACACCCTACATTGATAGCCTGATAACCACATCAATCCACTGGCCGCAGGTGACTGATCCGAAGAACTTTGACTTTGTGATGAGGTGGGTGTCAACGGCAGAACTTGTAGGGGACCCGCCAACCAAGAAGTCAGTGCAGGCCAGGCCAAAACACTTTGCCTATATTTATAGACCGCATGCACACCATCGTAGATGCTGTTTTGTGCCAACAGTCATGACTGAGAGGCTGCCCTCAAAATCATATCTTCTACCTACAGACTCAATGAGTTTAAGAACAAAGATGACGAGGAGGATGGAACTTATTTTCTGCAATTTTTGCACCCAAAGTTTTAACAATCTAGATCTAGATTAGCCGCCTGATGCCAACTGCCATGCACCAGGACTGGCTGGAAACCGAAGGAGATATCCACCGGGGATGTGCTTCCTATGTGGCCTACCGTGCCAAACGAAACCCAGGTGTAAGGCTGGGAAACAATTGGGACATTGGCTGTTTGGAATTATAATGTCAGGGTTCCCCAGTGAAGGCCTATAAATTTCCTGCATGAGAGGTCGGGACACACCGATATGGAGACGCTGAAGATTTGCTACAACATGGCTCTGAAGGACCTGTATCAACAATTCTTTAGATTAATCGTGCCATATACATGCATGGTTGACCAGCAGGACTACCAAGATGAACAGAAAAACGAGAAGGATTCTGTCAGGCCCTCGATCAATCCGAAGTTATAACTATATATAACTCTAGATCTGGAATGTTGCAACTTGTTTTTATTTTTTGACAAGTAGCACCCCTGTCGGCACCATCCCTCGTCATGTCTGAGGCTGAGGGCGCTGGTGCTGATAGCGTGCCGGAGCCAAGTCCTCAGCAAGAGGAAGTAGAAGTAGTAGAAGAAGGAGAGAAAAAGGATGAAGATGATGGTGGTGAGCCATCACCAGTTGTTGTCTATGTGGATTTGCATCCAATGAGTCAGGATGACAACTCGGGGATCTCACCGTCTCCTACGCCCCAAAAGAAACCAGCCATGAGAAGGGCCTGGAAATTGAAAAGTTGTTCTTCGTCGCAATTGGGATCCACCAAGAAGGAACTGTTCAAAGATGGGGAGGAGCTAGGTGATGAACAAGAAGATGATCTAGATGCAGAATCTGAAGAACTTGAAGATCAACCGGAATCAAATACCGCCGGAACCTACAAGGACAGTCCTGAATTCCATGATCAAATACATTTATATAATAATTTATAATTTTCAGAACTTGTATTTTTGGTCAATCCTACTTTGATGGGTATTCCAGGACTCAAAGCCATTGGTCGTCCCCACAGAACTTCCACTCCAAGCGCATCAAGCCACTGAGCGCTTGGCGCAGAGAGAGAACTCCATCGATGATCTGCAGAAGGCACGACCTGGTGAGGAGTATTCCACAAGCCACAAGCATGATATATTTTATCATCAGTGATTGCTCAAAAATATACTGAATATATATTCATGATATCAGCAGCAAGCGTTGTGTCTGACACTTGATAGGCCCAAAAAGCTCTCCGCAAAGCAGCCCGGGAACCCGATCAAAGAGGAGAAGACTCTTCAGATCTTTCAGAGGTTGCCATAAAGAGGCCTTCATCAAGAGGCCGAGGCAAAGGCAGGGGTAGGGGCCGGGGTCGGGCTGGTCAAAAACCAGCTGCCAACCTTGCTGGTCAGCGTGAGCGTGCTAAGCCAAAAAAACCTGATGATGAAGGTAAGGAACATGAACCCAACATTGCATCCGCAGCATCAGCAGCACCAGCAAAGAGAAAGTCTAAAGCAAAAGTTGAAGAAAAGGAAGATCTGGATGAGAACCCACAGCCAAAAAAGAAACCAAGAATGGAGGATCGGATATACACAATTGCAATCTTTGAATGTTTTGCTGGTGATATTCATTTATTCTGAAAAATATTCCCCTCCCAGCTAGAAGTCTAGCAGCAGGACTCTGAAGTCATGAAGCAGATGAAAGCCATCAAGGATGGCTTGTTCAAGATTCCTGACCTCACTTCCGGACAAAAGTGTTGGACTAAGATCATTTTGTTCTAGCATTCTAGCATGAAATAAATCAGTTGTTGCATTCCCTGTGCCATGGCCACATATCAACCCAGCTAGTTCCCTGCCTCTTTCAGGTCCTGGACGATCTACAAGCCTGGCGGGGATTCACGTATCAACGTTGTGCAGGGGGTCTCAATCTTGTTTTGGCTTAATGCTGCAAAAGTACCAGTCCTCCAAACTTGAATTGTTAAATGTGGGACCTTGTGATTCGAGGTTTTATGGGCGCGCCTTTTACATCTACAATGCTGAACCCAAAGCCGTGGAGAAAGTGAACAAAAAATGGGGCACAGAGTTTAAGGCCTGGCTATATATATATATATAATTATATACACATGTATTTATAAATATTCATTCATGCATCTAGTACTTCGAAATTCCATGGGGACTTTTGCAACATCGGGGGGATGAACGAACAGGTGAATGCCCAGCACGGTTTGACTCTGGGGTATGCAAAAATGGCATCAGTGGCTGACGCGTGCGGCCCCCAGAATCTTGTCAATATTATTGCTCAATGATTATTGGGATCAAACCATTCCAAATTCTACTGGATTACAGTAATATTTGTTTGATATTTTTAAAGGGGCCAAGGGGATCTCCCTGCCAACAGGTGGGAAGCGGCAAAGGAATGTGCCCAGTGGTGACCCTGCGGCCTCTGTGGCAACCGTCGTGGCCCCATTTTGAATGAGCTGGCCTGGGGAATGGCCCACCGTGTCCACCATAGAATTGGCTTAGCTTTTGGCTTAGCTTGCTAAATCAAATCATTGATATGATTGTGAGCAACCCCAATCACAAGACACACATGTATAATTATTATATATCTCACTGATTCAAAGCAATTGAATGCGAGCTGTAGCAATGCCATCCCGGGTGGTCCTCATAGCTCTGATTTTGGAATCCGGAAGTGAATCGAAAAAGAAAAAGATGTGATGCATTGCCACTGCATGCATGCATAGATACTTACCCCCAAAATCATGACCACCATTTTTTAAATTAGCGATATCCTGGCCAGGTCAGATTTTGGGTGTTAGTGCCTGCAAAACACATGAATTACAACAATGCAGTCCATGGCATCACGGATCGATGGTAATGTGTATAATTCTGACAGCAATTTGAAGCATCAATCTATAGGTGAAAACCGGTTTGAAATCCGAAAGGATGGGTCAAAAACCCGATTGGGCTTGCTCCAATTTGGCACTGACCAAATCAATGGTTCGGGCCTTGTTGGCACTCTCCTTTCCAGTGGTTATGCCGTAGCCTCAGCCAATGCTTGGCCACCAGCACAGCCCAGGTCAACCAACCGTCCCCGCTTGTCAGGATACACTGGTGTGACTACATTACCCAGATGAGCTATGAGTCATATGAAAGAGTCTTGACCTCAATTTTTTGACCTCAATGTATGACCTCAATCTCCAATGTGTCCTGCTCAGGATGTCACCAACGCTGACTTCTTTTCTGGGAAGGGTGCCATTTGGAAAAGCTTCAGTTCAAACCTCAACAAATTTTATTGCAGTTATATATATATATATATCGTTGACTAACGTCGTATATACTGCACCCCTGAGCCACCGGCAGTGCAAGGTCAATTGGGTGAGACGACGTCGTCGCCTCACATTGATCATCAAGTACTGCAAATGCAATAAATAAATATAATGCAAATGGTGATCTAGATAGGTGATATAATATATATCCCAGGTATATATATATATATGTTTGTATTACTATATCTAGATCTAGATCTAGATAAATCTCAATGCTATTCGCCTATATCAAAAGTTCCTGGTTGTTTTGCCGAGGACGCACCTTGAAATTGAAGAAACGAAGCTGGATGACTTGGGAACATTGTCATTCCCCCAGATGTTTAGTGTATATAACTATATATATATATATGGGGCATCACTGTACCGAGGACAGGTTTTGCACGTGCAACTCTTCAAGTGCTACGTCTACGTGAGTCAGGACTGTTGACGGCCGGGTTACCATGCCATTCCTTCATATTCCTCAATCGAGGGACCTCGAAACGGTCAAAAACCCGACCGCTTGGTGATCAACAGAAAGGCTATATCCAAGAGTCGAATATGCTACTTGCCTTCATTGCAAAAGAACTATATGATTTAGGATTCCAATAGGGGTGCTGGAAAGTCCAGAAGTCGCCGGCCTGAGGTTAGCATGCCGCTTGATGCTTTTGTGCCTGCTGGCGATGATTCGATCATGTGATTGGCTAGTGGAGCAGCCACATTCAAGTGTATTTCCCCACTTTCCATACCTGAAGTTTCTGAAGCGTGCAGTCAACAAGTACTTCAAAATTCGACTTCAACGCTTGCCAGATTCCCAGAGACTGTTCATATATTCCAAATTTGCAGGATTCAGTCATCTCATACACTAGTTGTTCAACTATCGGATCCGTTGATTTTGCTGAGTTGGATGGGCGTTTGGGGGGCAAGATCACCAAAGTTATCGATGGTCATTGGAACTCCGTAGGGACCTCAATTGTGCGTTAATCCATATATATATATATATATGATTCGATGCGTTGTGGCAGCCCTTAAGGAAGTGGATCTACCGACTTTGGAAGCCTCTCACCAAAGAACTCAGAAGCAAATTGAAGCTGTCGTCAAAGGGTGTTGTTATCAAAACCCAGTTGAAGTCTGGTCGCACGTCAGTGTTGGGATCCCAGTTGAAAAACCAACCATTTGGCATTAGAGTGTACATAATGACCTGTATTGTGATCATGATGCGAGTTTTCAACCTGGCCAAATCCCTCTCACTGGAACTGGTGCTCCGAGGCAAGGTGGACCTCGTTTGAAACAAACACAGGTGTACCCAATGAAATATGGGAAGAAGGTGGCATCCCTTCACCAGGAGAGTATGGCTGGGGACTGAGTCAATTCCATTTAGCTAGCTACAGACAGCAGTACTTAGTACTAGTATATCATTAAGGATTTATTTTGAATATGTTTGTCCCAAAATGATTTGGTCAGTGATTCAAAATATGATGAATGCTAGGTCAACTCACCACCCTTCCAGAAGCAAGCGACTGTCAAAGAAATCGAAGCTGACTATGCTGGGCACTCAACATCATGATCCAGCAATCAGTAAGTACTATTCTGTATATATACCCACTGTACAGCCCAGTTCTGACGAGGCCTCTCTGAAGAACAAGCTGAAAGCTCCTTTTGCCTGGAGTCATGCGAACTTGGAGCCAATGAAGCAGTTTCTCATTGCCGAGAAGAATGCTGGCCGGTTTAAACCTGCTTTTCCCATGGACTTTTAAGGGACAGGGTGCAACCAGTCTATAAAATTATACCAGCTGAGCCACAACTGTCAACCCATTTGTTTGTATATATGTATATAATACTAACAGCATCATATATATATATATATACATATAAATCGATGATGTTTGAATTCTATCTGCACTGTCCTTGGAAGCCCAGATGATGATCTCTAGATCTAATTGATAATTTGGATATCCACCAACATGATTCGGTGGAACACTGCAAAAATTGTGAAAAAATGCTCTGCGTGAAAAGTCCGTGAAAAGGCCGTGAAAAACTGTGAAACGGCCGTGAAAAACCCGTAAAAGGATAGCAAAAACTGGACCCTAAAATCCAGTATAAATCAGTGAGTCTTTTTGATGTTTCTGAGGTCCGTTTTTAACGATCTAGCCATTTTGTAGGGGCTCAGAACAGGCACATTTTGGTGCCCTGGGCCATGGCCGGCCCGAGTAATGCTTTAGAGAAGGCAAAGGCAAGAGCTGAGTTGGCAAAGAAAGAAGCTCAACAGTCTGCTCCTCATCTATATGATATATTTGTTGATCAGATCACATCTTCATATTTATAAGGCGAAAGAAATCGAAAGATGCAGATGGAGGCGCATATATGTTTTTATTATTGCATGATGATTATTATATGTATATATATATAGCAGCCTATTAGTTCAATATAGCCCCTTGAGCTACCCATCGTCGGCCTCCAGGAGAGACACCAGCAGCTGGTGAAGCGAAGACTTCACCTGTGGCACTTGAAACTCCGAGAATGAGGCTTAGGAGCAAGTCCAAATCTTTTAGGGGGACTGCATCAGCCTCTACAATCAAAATGTTAGACAGTACGGAATCACTTGGGACCAGAGCCTGCATGAATCGTGCCACTACTGTTTGTTGAGCAGAAAGAAAAGAAGCCAGATGCTGCCATTCCAGCTAGGTCACATCCCATATACAAACAGAACGTTCCTTCGACTGTGCCCACCAAGAAGCTTAAGAGTGGGAGTCCTGTCAACCCAAAGTCAAAGCGAGCAGATGATCCTAGCGATGATGAAGATGGTGAGGAATGTGAGGAGTTCGAAGGTTATGACTCAGGTGATCATGAGGAGGATGATGATGATGATGAGGAAGATGATGGTGAAAGTGGATGCCTCAAGCGGCCTGCTTCGCTGAGATCATCTTCAGCAAGACCCTTGGCCATGAAGACGGCACCTGCCAGTGCGAAGGCGAAGCCGAAGGCAAAATCGGGGGCTAAGAAAGCCAAGGCCAAAGCGGCACCTGGGAAAAAGAATGTGGTATCTAGTCCGATGAAATCCATGAAAGTTGCCAGTCCCAAAGCAAGTCCTATGAAAGCAAGTCCCATGAAAGCAAGTCCTGTCAAAAAGAAATCAAAGAGCACACCAGAGAAGAAAAAGAGCCCAAAGAAAAAACGTGAAGAGAAGGGAAGCGGAAGCGAAGATGAAGAAACAAAGAAAGTAAGAGCAGCAAGGAAAAATGCTCACCGGTTGTACATGAAGTTTTACCGCTCTGTGAACAGCCGCATCCTCAATACATATATATACAATAATATAGGGATATATATATATATATTGTTTATTTATTTCAAAGGGGTAATCAGAAAAATGTACAAGTTATAATCTAGATTTGTGAATGCGATGCTGAGGCCGATCGTGTCCAAGGGAGATCAAAGATTTGAACAAGCGATTCAAGTACTGTTGGGGGACCCAATTCATATATAATCAAATCTTGTTGGATTTATATGTTTTTATTTGCCCAGGCAAAGCTGAGCAGCAGACCTTATACGAGGACTATTTGAAACACAATGGCAATTGGAAAAAAGGACTGATATGGAGGGAAATCGTTCGCCGACACAGGGGTGCCAGCCGTGGAGTGAGGAGATGGCTGACACGTGACCAACTTATTGTACATTTTGGAAACAATGCTAAAGTTGCAGATGCCGTGATTCAAAGGAAAAAAGACACCCCAGATCTCAAGAATGAAGTTCGTGGTCATCCAGATCATCCAGATTTACCAGGCCCTTGTAACTCAACCATGTGTTTATGAGTGCCATGCTGAGATATCAAACTAAATATTATTCATATAATTATCATTATTACACCCTATGCAGGTTATATTATAAATATATATATATATATACATGTTTAGTCAAATCGGACCAGCCCATCCAGCCGCCAGATTTGGAGCAGTACCTCATCCTCACAGAAGACGAGGAAATCGCTGAAGATGAAGACCTGATGACGGACATGTTTCAGTGCCGGGAGTCGGGTGGTCAGGATGACAGCAGCACTGACGAGGGTTCTGATAGCAAGTCCACTGACAGCACGTCGTCAGATGATAAGAAGAAGAAGAAAAAAAAGAAGGGTAAGTCTAAGTCTAAGGGTAAGAATGCAAAGTCAAAGAAGTCAAAGAAATCGAAGAAGAATAAGAAAAAGAAAGGAAAGAAGTCCGAAAGTGAAGATGAGGAAACAAAGAAGATTCGAGAGATGGAAAAGAAAGCACGAAAGGCATATATGCATGGATGATGTCGACATTACTCATTTACTTTTCTTTAGATTTCTACTTGTAGGTTTTGGCTGAAGTGACAAAGAAGATCAAGAACTGCAACGTGGAAATGGACAACGCCTCCAAGTGGTTTATCCCTCAGTACTTCCACCGTATACGCTATATGTTAAAACCCTGCTGCCAAGGTCTGAGAACATCAAGAAGGCCATCAAGCGTGACATGAATGTGGTCATCTCGGAGCTTGGCGATGCCCGGGCTCGTATGCAAACAGCCCTTGATGCCAGCATCAAGGACTATCATAACATATACATGTCACAGTGCGTATAATCTATTTTTGAAAAAAAAAAACACAGATAGTACATGATATATGATCTATTGATTCCCTGTTCTCCCAGGATGAGGCAATCTTGAGTGAGGCAATTGGCATCTGTGAGTCGGCCCTAGGCAATGCAAACAAAGTCTTGGCTCCCATTTGTGGGAAGAAATCCAAGAAGAGTGGCAATTCGAATAGCTAGATTTTTCCAGGCGTTGAGCGATATGGCATGTGGAATTTTTGAAAAACAACAATCTGATTTTCCTGTTAAATATATAAATAGATGTTTTTTTCAAGACTAGATCTAGATATTCATATTCTGATTATCACATGCACTGCCACCCATGTTTTGCACCCTGAAGCCCATGCCGTTTCTTCCGGCCTCATAGACCACGTGCTGGAATCCTAGCGTGGAAGAGGTGGAGTTGGGATGCCCCTCAACGTGAACTAGCTCCAACATCGATCATCTGAAAGAGTTTCAAAAGTGTGATTGCAGTGATGCTGATCATGAAGATGATGTTGTTGTTGATGATGATGATTATGGCGATGATGATAATTTTGACTCTTGACGATGATGATGATGATGATGATGATGATGATTATGGTCATGGCGACTTGAAAACAAACACGTTCGTAGAAATAAATTGGACTGGTTGAATGATATCCGCCGATCACTAAATTAAACCTGTACCTGAATAGTACTAGTTTAAGTCATCTCCAACGCAGGTCCTATTGATGAAGATCATCGAGGGCATCAATTATCCAAAGTTTTGGATTCTGTGGCAGCAGGGGTTGGGACCTAAATCTCATCAATGAGAACACTCAATACTTCATGCTGATACTGATTTATTGGCCAACATAATTCTGGACCGACTTCTTTAGCCCTCAGGCCTCAATCGACGAAAAGATGGGAGATCTGCAGGCTTGCCTCAAAGCAGCTCGGTTGTCGATGTACATGTTGCATTGGCCATGGAATACCGTTTTTGTTGATTATTATGGTGTGTTAAATGGGGGAACCATTATTCACCATCAGGATACACCATCGGGTTTGCCAAAGATGATTCGCAAACTGGGCAGCTACAGCTCCTTCAATCGAGTGAGGGATTTCCGTCGTGCTTTGAAGCCGCCAGTGGACTGGTTTTGGTGTCAAAAGATTTTAAACCACCAAACCAGTTTTTACCTCAATGTTTATGGATATAGGTAAGCGGGATATACCCCTTCAAGGAACCTATTTTCGTGGAGACCTCGGTGAAGGAAAAACTTTCTGGAAATGATTTCACAATACGACCTGAGAAAGTACCAGTTTTTCTGCCTGAACATATTCTTCAACACTTGTTTGGACCTTTGGGGATGGAGATTCCAGCAGCTGCAGTCTCCAAATACTGGACCCATGCACAACACTATGACTGTCCCTGGAAAGATGTGAGCCCCAATGGGGAACACATACCGCTGGGATTGTACGGTGATGCTGCAAAATACGCACCAACTGGTGAGAAAATCATTGCATATTTTCTCAATGTTGTCTTGTGGACGCCTAAGTCATCAAGAATGTCCAGGTGGCTCTTATATACACTGGAGAACGATGTTTGTTTAGGGGCTCAATCTCTGAATCCCTTGCTCAAACCGATTGTGGAATCCTTACTCAAGTGCTACAATGGACTAGAAATCAGAGGCCGAAACCATAGATTCGCTGTCTCAGAGCTACGCGGTGACTGGGAGTGGCACGTTCTGAGCTTTGATCTTCAGAGAAATTGGAGGATGCACACCTTTTGCTGGCGCTGTAATGTTTCCAAACAACCAGGAGCCCATGAAAACACTATGTGGGATTTCTCGGACGATCCTGGGTGGGCATCCAGTGAACTCAACCATATTCAATTTTTGGCCCACATGATCAATCCTACTACTGCCAGAAGCTTGGTAGATCAAATAAAAGACATAAATACCGTGTTTTTTATTTTTGATGGTACAATTATTGCAACTAGAAGGGTGCATTCTTGAGGCTGAGATTGGAACCTCTAGGTCCACTGTTGCTCTTGCCGGCGTTCAACTTTGGATTTCTCCGGCACTGTAGCTTACACAATTTGAATTTGGGATTGATGGCAACTGCAAACTCCGGAGCACTGCAACTCTTTGGCAATTTCATCCATTTTTGTGGGTTTTAATCCTTTCCCAGGAAATTCAAAACAATAAACAGCATTACCTTTGAGGGATTTGCCTGCCCAACTCGTCCAGGCTACTACTGGCGGACCTATCCCTGTTTGGTGACTGTGAGACGCTCACATTGCGAGAACAGCTGGCTATTGCCTATAAGGATTTCCGTTCTTGGTGCAAGGAGAACAAAGTTTCTTGTGGGCAGCCATTGTTCAAAGAGTCAACCGTATCTCAACGATGAGGTTTTAATTAGTATTTTTTCTTTGGTGGGACGATGGCTAACACCACAATGTTGATACAATATCCATCAACTGAACCTGATCACATGTTTTATTTTTTATGGGTTTTACTTATTTTTTATGGGTTTTACATTCAGGTATGGTCTACTACTGCAGGGGCCTACATGACAGCAAAAGGGTACAACAATCGCTGCCTTCTTGCATGGTTGGCCAATTGTTTGGCTTTAGTCATCAAAAAGGAGGTCCCAGCAAATCGATACGTTGGTGCTTGGATCCAATCAGTTGGAAAACCTTGGCCTACACATGACATGCTGGAACCCACTGCGGTATGTATGTGACTTACCGGAATTAAGCAGGACTTTGGGGAAATTCTTCTTTATACTGTGGGGAATTTATCAGAACTTCATGTGGTGATAGATATGTATTTCCATGATGTTGGGGTATATACGCCAGCCGCTCTGAGGGATGCGCTCAACCGGTTCCACTTGAAGATGGAGTCCAGTGGCCGGTACCTGTGACTCAGCTGTCGAAACATTGAGGGTAAGAAATACCTTAAATGTGCGATTGCATCATATCATGATCATTCTTACAGCGACCTCCCTGCTATAGCTAATACAGTACTCTAAGGACTGCAGGGCAAGCGGATGAGATATATGCCCATGGTATGAAGTTCTTGCGCACACATCGCTTACTGACAGCCTTGTCCCAGAGGCAAATGGGTATTCTTGCAGTTTCATCTTGAAACTGGGATAATCTGTATGTCAAACAACCCTGAAGGCACAATCTGATGTTTTGGCTGGGTCGGCCAAAAATGCATGCCACTTGGAATAATAACAAGCCGATTTGAAACCTACATTTCAAAATCATGCATATTGAAATCATTCTTTCTGACACGCTGTGTGTTCAATGATGTTCAATGTGTGCCCTAAGAAAGTGCATCATCAATTACGAGATTGCCGCAAACGCAGTGTCTCAACTTAAATAGATCGATAAACAATTTTGCCAATATTTTGCAGTCATTGCAAATGGCTGCATTGTGATTTCAAAGCGAACCAGCAGCTGAGAACTGAACATCCGACACGAACATACTTTTCGAGATGAAGATCAAATGAAATGGGTGAAGCGCCATTTGGCTAAATCAATTTTCTGGATGTTGTTTTTGGGGTATTTCAACAAACGAACTGTTTGATCAATTGGCATGGGGTTCAATCCAAGGAATTTGCCAGCTGAGTGATCGAAGGAACCTTCCAGTGAGTATTGCCAAAAAGGCACCATATAGGCTGATGGCCATGAAGGCTCACATGGCCAAACTTAACCGAATAAACAAACGCTACGTGATGAAATGAAAAAAGGCCCAAAAAGGCCCTCCCTGCTGCCCAACTGGTGGCGCACTGGGTGATCTGGAGGTAGATGAAGGCCGCTGCAGATGTTTGCTGCAGATGGGATTGGGACTGGTGGGGTATATCAGTATCAACCACATATTTATCCCATCAATGGATAGCATATAAGTATATATTATGATCCATATATATCATGATATATGATAATAATATATCTATATATCTATATATAATAAGATCAGTTAATGGATGCCTTTAAGTAAAGGCAGTGCTTTATCATAACGGCCTCGTTAAACTTGTCTTTTGGACTGACTGGGTGTGTATATATATATATATATACATTCAGTATTTATGTGTTTACTCATTTGAAATAGTTGGATTATATACTCTGCAATTGTGCGTTTGCAGTGGCTATGTAGTATCAAATTATATCAACACTTCTTTGCTTGGTAAACTCCCCATTTCACAGTCTAATCTTAGATACCTTATATTTGTCTAGTTCCTTTAATGTAATAGTATAATATGCACATAATTGTATATAGTTGATTACGCATATCTCCATCAAAATGACAACATATTAAGTTCTACAAAGTTGTACCGATCAGCCAGATTCTACAGTTGATATCCCGGTTGTATGGATGATTTATTTGTTAAGTCTCCATAACGATGTTGTTTAATATCCCTGTTATATCCCAAACTTGTGAAACCCCCAAGGCTTCCCCTTAAATTTGCAAGGTTCGCCAGTCACGTCGCTTTCCCTAAATATAATTACCCTCTGGTAAACTAACATAGTTATGGAAAATGACCATGCTATTAATGGGAAAACTCACTATTTCTATGGCCATTTTCAACAGCAAACTGTTAAATTACCAGAGGGTAATATCCGTGATCCATTGGATAAATCTAATCTCTCCATTGTATACTGTCTCCATCCAAGGTTTTACCAAAATATGTGTCCATGCCAGAAGAACATCCAAGTGGCGTTCCCAGCAACCAAACCATCCTTCATCTCTGAAAGCAGTTGTAGTGCCAGGGGCCACTGCTGACCCTGGCAGTGGACAAACACGGAATGGGAAGGTCCCACGAGATTTTGGACTTCACCCCCGTATATAATCCCTTACATCCATTGCTCATCATCATTTCCCCATGGTTTAACAGCAAGTTTGATAGGTTTACAATCTGGTTGGTGGTTTTAACATGTTCTAACCATGTTGAAAAATATGAAAGTCAATGGGGAGAGTTATCCCATGTATTATGGAAAACAAAAATCCAAACCACCAAGCAGCAATGGTGTGAATCGAATCAGAGCCCCATATCCCATGGTTAAAAAAACCTAATTTTTTCCCATATGGCTATGGATCAATACCTATTAATACCATTTTTAGGGGGATGAACATCCATAAATCCCAGCTATTTTGATGTGAACTACAGGGGTACTATTGGTTTTGACACACTGCCATATTGTCACAGCCATTTTTAGAGAAACGGTAACCTTCGGCCTCGCCTTCTCGGCAGCTGACAGGGCTGCACCAAAGCTGATCACCGTGGCTTCCAGCTGCAAGTCCTCGCAGGTGCATGAAAAACAAACCTTGGGGGACCCGGCCTGGAAAACATACAAAAAACATCAAAAAACTATGGACAATCACCCTTTTTTAATGGGTAAATCAGGTAAATCAACTATTTCTATGGTTTATAACTAAGTTTATAACTAAGTTGGTGCAAATAACTCCCATTAAACCTATGGTTTATCGCAGATATAACGAACTAGTATTCATGGGGTGAATCTAAACCAACAAACATCACTGGGGGGCACCATCCTGTATGGACAATCACCCTTTTTTAATTGGTAAATCAACTATTTCTATGGCCATTTTCAATAGCTATGTAAACGTTTACCAGAGGGTACTTAAATTTCATTCGTGGTACTTAGCATATTGAAGGGCTATGTACGGTGATATATCATGATATATCCCCTTATGGCTTCATATGACACAGATGGATACAGTATCTCTAGGCATGGAGGCAGCTCGTTCTTGTGTCATGAATGGGAGGCCCATGTTTGTTTTTTCCACAGCTAATGCACGAGGCACATGAACACATGGATGACATCTCTGATATGCGATGATTTATCCTTTCGACATTTTGACCAGGCTCAGCTGAATCTTCGCAGAGAAGGATCCTGGAAGTCCCATTGACATTTTATAAAGGGTTGGTTTAAAGATGTTTAAATGGAGAGAATCTACAGGAAACTTCGGAATTCCGATCGCTTTTTAAACCCAAATCCAAAGCATAGTGTCAAGGCTGTGCTATCCTGGTTTAAGGCAAACAAAAACTACCCCAGAAACCTTGGATTTTACCCCCAAGTATAATATAGGCTTGAAGGTTTCCTGTTACCATCTGGTAATTTAACAGTTTGCTATTGAAAATGGCCATTTATAGTGAATTTTCCCATTAAAAATGGTGATTTTCCATAGTTATGTTAGTTTACCAGAGGGTAGATGTTGCCTTCATGCCAACTCTGGGAAATGATATTGTACTCAACACTCGTTGTGGGATAAAGAATTCAAACACAAAAAAAAGATCTCGGATTCTCGGATATCCAAAAGCTAACTTGCTATCCATCTTCAATAGATATCAATAGATATCAATAGTTCGGAAACCCCAAATGCTAGGATTGGTACGAATTGCGTTTTTGTTCCATTTGTTCCAGGAAAGAAGATATCAGGGACCTCTTGAGGATTTGTCCACCACGTTGTGCACGCTGGACCATGGCCCCGCCACCCTCACCCTCAACCTGCATCTGTTGAAGTAATGTCAAGCTCCTAGAAGCCGCAAAGGCAGAACTTGATTCGTTGGGGGCCGCCGGCCCCATCTTTTTCTGGTGAATTGTAGAACTATGAACAGAGATTGGGATGGAAACCACTTGAAAACGCTGGGTTCCATCAAAAGATGAATATCAAACAAAGATAACTATGTCTCTTTCCCATCCCCAAACGCTTCAAATACATCCCTATGGGGTCATTGCCCTGAAATACCATGGATACCACATATAAGAATATATATATATAGTATATATAACATTATATTATATAACTATATAGACTTCATGGTAATTCTATAATTGTATAGACTTGGTAGTAATTCTATTAGTCTATAACTATATAGATATGGTAATTATAACATGTTATAACTTCATGATTAAATTTGTGTTGCATCCCGAGGTACAGACTTCAATCATTACTATCTTCCACTAGAACTGCTGGCTGGTTGGCAAGGATTGCCACAGTGGATTTTGATCCTTAAAAATCATGAAACAATTTCCAAAACCACCAAGGTTACATTTTTCCCTGGTATCATTAACATGTTGGTTACAATATGTTATAATCAGTAATCATAGGCCTCTAGAACCACTGGTGAGCGGTTTAAACCCGAAAAAAATAAGTATAATTACTTGGGATAACATGTAAAGTGCTGCAGCCACTACCCAAAATCCTAGGCCTTTTGTCATCATCGATGACGCGCACCTTTGCCATTCGGAGACTTTGCCACAGGCACTCGAAGCCGTGTTGAACGTCACCACATCTGGCAACAACTGCGCCTGGGAATCGCGATGGAGCTTGGAACCGAAATGTCACGTCGACGACTGGGCACTCGGGCACGACATCAACAAGCACTGGTTGGTGGTGCAATAACCATCTTGAAAAATGATGGAATTCGTCAGTTGGGAGCATTATTCCCAAATATATGGAAACATAGTCCAAATGTTCCAAACCACCAACCAGCATCAAAATGGTTCAGCATCCGAAGATGATTTTACATGATTTCTACTGGCCAGTGCACGTTGGTTCCACTGTGATAATGCAACTCTTGTTATTCACGCGCCAGTTTTGAACTTACCCAAGAAGAATCACAAAAACATTAGAAGTTTCATGAACCACTTCTCTATATGGCAGTGTGTCAAAACCTTGTACCCCTGGTGAACATCAAAATAGCTGGTAAATGGATGTTCATTCCCCTAAAAATGGTATTAATAGGTATTGATCCATACCCATATCAGGTACCACCAACCAATGTCGCTACTGGATCTTTTTATTCAAACCACTGGCTCTTGATTTTTTGCAAACCATCCAACAAGTGGTGGACAGCCATCTCCAGGCACTTGAGGCAAGTTGGACAGGAGCTGCAAAGCCCTTTGCCATTCTTCACCTGCGAAGTGAAGAGCGATGTCAATGTTTTTAGCTGGGGCAGCTTCCTATGGATCTATGGCGTTTCTATGGCTTTTTGATGGCTTTTCTATGTTTTTTTTCTTATGTGATCTGTAAATGATCATGGGCGGAAACACTATGATCAATGATAAGGAGTTATTTTATTTCAAGATCTTCGGACATCAAGTTGAGGTCATCGTAGTTATGTCCGAGTTATGTCCGGAAGGAAAAATGAACATGGCTGGTTGGTGGTTTCAACCCACCCCTCTGAACAATATGAGTTCGTCAGTTGGGGCTACTATTCCCAACTGAATGGAACAGTAATCCAGCCATGTTCCAAACCACCAACCAGATCTACAAATATGCGTGTTTTGACTAGATTGGTTTTTCAGGGAAAATCTACAGCAAACCATTATGTTTACTCCAAATAAAACATAAATTATACAAAGTCAACCATTTCTACAGAATCTTTCCGTGCTTCAGTGGGGGTCTTTAAGCAATGTTTGCTGGTGATTCATTCTCAGGCCGAGCTGAAGCCACCTGTCATGTGTGCTGTCAACACCGAACATGTTCTGGATGAACATCTTAGCTTAATTGGCAGTATATTGGCAGTTTTGATGTAATCAATGTAATCCCTTCACCCTCATACATATACATACATATACTAATTACACTAAATACCCAACTAGAAAACGTGGTAAACATCATGTGTGCCGTGGTTTATTGTGTGGGTCCAGTCTTCGGGGTGATCAAAAGACATGGTCAATGGGATGGAACGTCAGAGAAAATCCACACTGGATCAAGGTGGTGCCCCAGTTCGGAATCGCTAAGTTGGTGCAAATAACTCCAATAACTTTGGTTTATGGTAGATATAGCTATACTTAATGGTGGTTATAAACTAAATCATAACTGGGGGGGCACCACCTTGCAGGAAAGCATGGTCCCTTAAAAGTTCCCATCAAAATGCGGGTGTTCAACTGGAATTGTTCCCTTCAACCAAAAAAAACTGGGGACCTGGTGAGATTTGTCACAAAACATGGTGGGTTTCACAAGGTGAGGCATCAAAAATACCAAACAACGTTGGATGTTTGATGTTCACCTGCGCTTTCACAAGAAACATGAGGATATTGATATCTGGTTGGTGGTTGAGCCTACCCCTCTGAAAAATGATGGACTTCGTCAGTTGGGATGAAGACATTCCCAACTGAATGGGAAAGTCATAAAATTCATGTTCCAAACCACCAACCAGATATTGCTAACTAATAAACAATGATTGGTTGACGGTTTTTCCTGACTGATTCTGTGGGTGAAAACCCAACCTGATTTATGGAAATCTGCCGATTTCAAGATGATGTTCCCATTAAGAGCTCCATTTGTCGGGTTCCATTGCTACGTGGCTGACTACCAAAGGGTACAATGTGGGCCCCCAAACGTTATAAATTGGTTTATAAACCCCATTAACTATACCTAGTTATAAGTATCATAAACCATAGTTATTGGAGTTATAAACCAACTTAGCTATCGAACGCGGGCCCCACATTGTAATCTTCATATGACTTTCATGGCTCCAAACACCGCTATCGCGGACCTTTGTTGCAGGCGCTAATGGCTGCATTGTAAGCGTTGATGTCCTGGATGTCTTGCTGTAGCCTGTGCCAGGAAGAAACGTCTTGGGGCCACCCTGAGAGACGCCCATGCAATCGTTCAGAAAAACAAATAAAAAGGCTATTGATTCTGGTCAGGTGGGAAATGCTTTGGATATCCAAATCCATTGCAACATTGCATTTGTTTGTATCCGTCGACTTTATCATGTCGCATTTGGAACATTTTAAGGACATAGCTTAAGACCGGCAATGTACAGAATCTCACGGCAAAAACATCTGGGAACAATCGGATAATCCCGTAACAGTAACATGGACATGGTTACGTTTGTTATTGATATCTGGTTGGTGGTTGAGCCTACCCCTCTGAAAAATATGAGTTCGTCAGTTGGGATGATGACATTCCCAATATATGGAAAGTCATAAAATTCATGTTCCAAAAACCACCAACCAGTTATGTTTGGGATGATTACCCGGTGCTGTTGTTGAGAGGTTGCTTCAATTTACCCAGAACATTGATTGACCATCTATGTCTCCATCATCTTTTTTCATATGTCCTTCTTAAATCCTCAATAGTCCCTTTAAATACAGCATTGCTGGATAAATGCCTACCAAATACCCATCAACCCCCAAATAATATAGATGATGTTCTTTTCCAAAATCCACATTATATAAATTACAGGGTAAATCTTATACTTTCAATATCCCAAATATATTACCCTCTGGTAATTCAACATTGCTATTGAACATGGCCCATAGACATAGTGGATTTACCCATGAATAACATGGTGATTTTCCATGTACCAGAGGGTAAACCTCCATTTTCCTATGGTTATACCACTATAATCCCCGTTTTTTGTCAACGTTTACCAGGCCGGGTATCACATCCCAAAAAATCATCCCAACAGAGTTGCGGGCCAACGTCCCAAATCCTCAAGTCCTCACGACCTGGCCTCGGTTGCTCCATGAATTTCTGCTTGGTGCTTGGTATACCAACCATATATAATAATGGTTAATGGTTAATAATGGCTGGTATAACCATATATTAACCATATATAATATATATATATATATATATACCCCTCTGAAAAATGATGGACTTCGTCAGTTGATATATAATAATGGTCAATAATGGTTAATATATGGTTATTATATATGGTTAATGATGGCTAATAATAATCTGGTTTGGTGGTTTCAACCCACCCCTCTGAAAAAAATATGAAAATCAGTTGGGATGATGACATTCCCAACTGAATGGAAACATAAAAAAACATGTTCCAAACCACCAACCAGATTTTAATAGAACCAATATCTAGCCTCTTCAAATCACCCAGTTCACGGAAAATCTAGCAGCACCATGCTTCGCATATGCGTGTGGCCTCGAACGCCGGAACTCCTCAAGAACAGCCAGGGCTAAAGGCCATGCATAGCCTCGGTGATCGTCCCAATCGACAGAGTGGTGACGTTGGTTCACGTCTAGATTGGATAACCATGGAAAAGCCCATGCTGGGGGACTTACTAGGGTTACTGGTTTGTGGTTTGGGTGGTTTCTAGAAGTTGGGATGATGACATTCATTGACATTCCCAATATATGGGGAAGAATGTTCCAAACCACCAACCAGGTTATTATAAGCAGTTACTAAATGGAAAGATCCTCACCCCGGTTGTTCCAATGATATGGTGTTGATACAGCCAAAGCAACTGCCGCAGTTTGGTCCCTCTCCACTTTCCACGAAAGACCGTCCAATGCGTCCGCAAATAGTGACAGTGATCCAATAGTGCAAAAGGTCACTCACCAAAAGGTAGAAATTGAACTCCCCAAGTCCACATGGTAGATGAATCTTAGCCATTGTTGGAGATAACGCATTTTCATGCATTTTCTTCACAGCCGAATCTAACGGAAGCTGAATGGCTACCCCCCAAAAAACCCACGATTTTCCGCCCAAAGGTTGTGAAGTCGTGAATTGAGGGTTGGCAAGTGGGATGTACAATGTACATACTGTCATTCGAATTGAGAGATGATCAAAGTTACCCTCTGGTAAACTAACATAACTATGGAAAATCACAATGTTCAATGGGTAAATCAACTATAAATGGCCATTTTCCATAACTATGTAAACGTTTACCAGAGGGTATGTCCCAGTTTTTGTGGTCCCAAAAGAGATAGACGTTCGCTGCGAAAACCCAGGACGTTACTTGGTGGCTCACTTCCCACGAATTGTACAATGGGCGGGCTAAGTAGGGGCGTTTTGTTCACTTATAACTGGTGTGAACTAACCCACTAAGATCTAAATGGGATGAACCACTAAGTACAGATGATAGGTATCCAATATCTAGTTGGACACTAATATTACGGCAATTTCTAGGTGTCCAACTATGTCCAACTGTTGAACCAGGGTTTGCAGGGATGATCCAGATACGATCCAGATTATCTTAGATGGGCCATGGGAAAGAAAAACGCGAGTCCTGGTTCTTCAGTGGCTAACCCACGATCTCCCAAGTACAATCCATTCTGGTTGGTGGTTTTTCGCCACCCCTCTGAAAAATATGAAAGTCATTTGGGATGATTACTCCCAAAATATGGACAAATAAAACATGTTTGAAACCACCAACCAGTATTTATATACTCAAGCTAGTTAACTAAGTTCATGGCCCATCTAAGTACCCAAACCTGTCAAGATCTTTCCAAGATTTTCCAAGCAACAGGAACTGATTGCGATGACATAGGTGACCAAAGTCAGCTGCAGGTCGTACTTCCTTTGCTGCACAAGCTTTGATTCATCCAAGGGCATGCTCGATACCTATCTCGCCAATCATCAATAAATTCAAAACGACCCAACTAATGCCATTCACATGCTGCTATTATATAATCACATTGTTGAAAAAACAAATGCATCTTTGAATCTTGACTATCATTTGGTGGGGAAACTCAATTTGTATAGCTTAAATTTGCTCCCCATTTGTTGTTGCGAATACGGAGACCATTGCTCAGCTCACCACGCCTAAGCACAGAGCCAAGTGTCGGGGCCTCATACCTGCAGCACAAATTAATGGATGATGTGAGGACGGAAGATCTCGGGTGGTTTCCACTCCGAACGCTTCAAGGAGTATACAGAGTATACAGTATACAGTACTGTGCTAATTGACCAATAATACAATGGTCAATATACATCAATGCAGTATAGTAATATACAGTGCTGGTCAATGGTATGAGTATATAGTATACAGTATGACTCAATCGTAAACCTTCCCATTGACCAACCATTTGCTGTAGAGTGGTCATTATACATCAGCCCACCAAGGGGTATACCCGATAATAAACCTGTATTGGGGCCTTATTGGGATGATTTATTCACATTGAATTCATTGTCAATCTTAGATACCTGGCAAAAAATTGAATTCTTTGCTGGTTAGTAGATATTCCCATTGATACCAAAAGACTAAAGGATTAAAGTATCCATGCAAGATTGACCTAGAATTTACCATATTAGTAAGCATATGTGTGTTTCAATAGAATGCCACCATCCTGTTGGGTTTCGAACAATTTCGAACATCTCACATCTGGATCCGAATGAGTGAAACTCCGAAAAGATATAAACAGATGCTGTGCCAAACCAATGGGAACTATAAGTATACATGTTTCCATCCTGTTTTGGAAAGATCTCCGATGGCTGAAAAATACGTTGTGCGCACCCGGGAGTCCCGGGAGTTTTTTTTTTATGGAGCCACTGGACCACCAATCACCCCATCACCTCCATGGTCAAGTGGCAAGAGATGCAGTACACTTTGCCACTGCCTTGCTTTGCTGTAGCTTTGCATCGCCTAAAAATTCGGCTCAGATTTGTTGGTCATCATGATCCCCAAAGCGAAATCCAAAAAGACACCATCTTGACCACAAAGGATTGCCAGATTGGACAAATCTAATACCCATGGATTCGCATTTTGTACAAACCAACGTCTAACGGAGTTGTCCGCAGAATTCTCAAAGCCTCCGTTGACTTTGTCGGAGGCTAGGCTAGTAGAAAGGACTTTGACAGGAGAAACAGTCTCAGATGTGTCTCCGAAAAATTC
The DNA here is from genome assembly GCA_947184155.2 of Cladocopium goreaui. Lineage (NCBI taxonomy): Eukaryota > Dinophyceae > Suessiales > Symbiodiniaceae > Cladocopium > Cladocopium goreaui. The sequence continues at coordinate 215,325 of CAMXCT020000368.1, read as the reverse complement.
TTTGCATTTCCTGGTAGTTATCCACGAAGTTTGTTCATGGGTGATGGTTTTTAATCAGTCATTGAAATCTCTCAGAGTGGTGACGGCAGCCCAGTTCTACCCACCAACCAGCCTGCCATTGCTTCAAACCCCAAGTTACACATCCAACTGTACAAAGTGATGCCCCCAGATAGCTACGTTAACTTATTATATAAGTGTTAACTAGGGTTTATGGAATATAGAACATTATAGAACTACAGTCAATGGGGTCTATAAACCAGCTTATAAGTAGGGGGTCCCACCTTGTAGATATATCATGATATATCTTGGATTATCTTGGTATATCCAACCCCAGTCAACATAGCCATAAATCAACATCACCTATCATTTGGGTCCCTTTCCTGCAACTTTATGGAAACCACAGATCTTAGCACATCCGGTAGGAATCCATCCACTTTGATAGCCCACTTTTCGCCATCTTTGTGGCTGATCTGGGGTACCCTATAGCACCCCCTGATAGAAAGGTAGATCACTACTATTTTGGTCGGCATCTGGACCCATACCATCTGCTTATTTAACATAGCCATGGAAGCCATGGCCCATAGAAATAGATGGTTTACCTACTAAACATGGTGATTTTCCATGGCTCTGTAAAATAACCAGATGGTAAGCAGAAAAACCACATGAAACCACGCAGCTTCACCCAGTCACCCCATTCCACGCCACTATGTCATCAACTCCCAGTATCGACATGCGGCGCAAATTTTGCACGCAGGGCAGCTGGGCGGAGTCACTATACTTGGAGCTGCAGTTACAGTAGGCTTCGTTGGTACAGGGGCTATCAAGCTATATATACATAGATAAATATATCCCAACCATACATGTAAGTGGGCTTAGAATATGTTAAAATTATATGGTTGACACCACTAATGACCCGAACTGCACCCTCAAGTAGTTGACAGAAACTATTTCAGGTGGTTTCAGTCTATCCCCTGCAAAAAATGAATGTACTAGAATTGGCGGACAGCAAAGTATATAGAATATTATAGAATCATTTTGAATCAGATACCATTTTGGAAAATTCAAAATCAACAATATTCAATTCTTAATGATGATCTTTTGAAATGTACAACTGTACATGTTCTATCTATTCGAAAATGACCCAACCAAATGTATCAATTACATCCAACCAACTTCTGCATTGACTGATCCGAATGACTCCGCACACGCGCAGCGCTCACCGAGCTTGCTGAGCCATTCCCACCATGTCATTTCACCCATGAAATCCCGTGTGTTGACCACAAAAAAACGCTGGGATTGCATGCTCATTCCCTCGATGTTTTGTGCAAATATTGGAGGTATTAGAGGTTTTGAATATATTAGAATATATTAAATATATGGGATTTTGTGCAAATATTGTATTAGAATACTGCTTGGTGGTATACCTACCCCTCTGAAAAATATGAAAGTCAGTTGGGATGATGAAATTCCCAATATATAATAATATATATATATATATGGAAAAATAAAAAATGGTCCAAACCACCAACCAGAACATATTAGGGCGAGGTTTTGAACCATACCCAGTTTTGATCTCCACCAAAATTTGATGGTCAATCACTATTAATCATCATTTTCCCCACTAGAATTTGCCACACATCACCATTGCTGGGTGGCCCCAAAATCGAGGGCCGCCTTTGTTGCGTTTGGAATGCCTATTCACCTTGGGTCCGGTTTAAACATAACATAATAGTAACATGACACAACAGTGTGGCAGTATGACTGGCAGCACATTGATTAAAAAACGAATTATATAATACATAGTTGCGTTTCCGAAATGATAGTGCGCGCCTTCCTTGCGGGGTTGTTCCATTACGATCCAGATGGAGGAATGCTAACATCTCCACACATGTTCAAAATAATCAAAAACACGCCGACGGGATAACTTGAAGGGAAAACGCAAACCAGTACCCCCAATCGATTTTAGACAATAAAAATGGTTTCCGATGAAGGATTTCCAGCAATCCATTGACTATTGGAGCTGAGGCACGAAGGTCATGACGAACAAGGTCTCGCGGATCTCTGACCAAACCAAACCTCAGATCTCGTTAATATACACATAGGGCGGGATACCCCAAAAATGGACGGTTTATAATCGAAAAAAGGGTAATTTAGGGGTACCTCTATTTAGGAGACCTACACATAGATCTGCATTAAATGGATTTAAACGGTACACTTGGCAAAATAAATTACTTTACTTCGAGCGACCCCACGGTGACAAAAATACTGTCATACCTGTCTGCCATAGTTCTGACATATATTCTGACATTCTTTCTGGCATATTTTTGCTGGCAAATCTTGCTGGCAGGGAAGAGGACGCGAGGACTTTGATGAAATCTAGAGACGAAGGTCTAGATTTCATCAGAGTTGTCATCTCCTCCTCTTCCTCCTCCTTCTGGTTGAGGTCCGGCAGTGCCCGCTGAGATCCGGAGCTCGCAGTTCTATCTGGCATATCTTCTGACATTTTTCTGGCATCTCTTTCTGGAGCTACCTCGGCTTGCAGCGGCCTCAGGTCCGGCCCTAGAGCTACCAGCGACGCCGGCGAAGCCACCAACCCTTTCAGTCTTGCTGTGGAGATCTTGTCGCCGCCCCCTTGGCGGATCACTTCCTCCTCGAATTCAAAAACACCCTTCAAATTTTGGTATTGAATGGAAAATCACATGTGTGCAACAAGGGAAAAAGGTTTTGCAATTGAAAGTGAGTCTCTGGAATTTGATTCCTTCAGATGGATCCATATTTTTGCAGATTGTTTGGCAGGGAGCCATTGTATTTGTTCTCTATGCTTCATGTTTTCTTCATTAAGTTGCAGATAAGTTGTTTTTTTGATATCTAACCCCAGGACCAATGGAATCGGAAACATATGCTTGATAGCATCGCTATGTTCATTGTTTTGCATACAACTATACATATGGGAATGCGTAAGTATACTCCAATTCTTGCTTCATTTGATATTCATTGGTTTTGGATGCACACTGAAATTGATACAGGCATTGCAAGTCATTATGTACAATATTCTTTCCAAAACCAAATCAAAAGAAATTGGGAGAAATCATGAAGCCCAGTGCCAATTCTAACATCAGATCCAGAGGTGCAAGACAATGGCTAACAAAATCTAAATTGTTGATCTATTTGGATCCAACCAGGGAATCCAATGGCAACCATGATCCATTCACGATGCATAATTTGCTGCAGGATTGGTGACATCAAATCTGACCATCTTCTACGAGTTGAACGAAGAGAAGATGATGCATTTGCTGACATTCCATCGGGTTAACCCTAAGTTTGATGTCATCAATTTGCACATTCATTGGGTGGCCCTGTGCCGCCTATATTGTGGGGCTGCAAGCCGCAGCTTCAACGACTCCGAATCAGTTGAACGAAAACCCAGTTGGTTCAGAACAAGATTCCCCATGGATTACGACCATCCCCGATGTATAAAGGAAAGAATAATCCTGGAGAAAATCGTCAACCAACAATGTAACAAGGGTTCAGCAGCCACTGTTCAATTTTTCTTGATTATGCCCCTCTCTTTGATGGTTGACCATCATATTTGGCTGGTTTAACCAGCACTTTTCATGGGTAAATCCAGAAACCTGGCTGACTTGGCTTCTTTTGATGAAGTAATCCCATCCCTCATTCGCACTAAATAATTAAAAACACTTTATATGGTGACACATATGTTGTTTTATCCCCTGCATCCACCATGGTTTCTGGGGTTAGGGGGCAGGGGTTCACAAATTACATCAAATCCCTTTAAACCGCTATGAATTATCCTATTATAATCCCTTTGTAATCCCATTATAATCCCATTAAACCATATCAAATCACTATAACTGGTTGGTGGTTGAGCCACCCCTCTGAAAAATATGAGTTCGTCAGTTGGGATTATTATTCCCAATACATAGACAAAAAAATGTTCCAAACCACCAACCACCAAAAAATCACCATCTTTAATGGGAAAATCCACTATTTCCATGGCCATTTTCAATAGCTTTTTGATGTTTTTTGTCTGTTCACCAGAGGGTAAACCATATCAAACACTATAAACACATGAAACCCCACCCTCAACGCCAAGGATGACTTCGCCAAGTGCGCCAAGTCGCCGAGCAAGGTACTGGTCCCCAGGATCTGCCTAAAGGAGGTTTCAACCAGCAGAGCCTCTGGGAATTTTACAGTTTGCTATTCAAAAATGATGGGAGAATGATGGGAAAATGATGGAAACTCATGGGAAAAAACATGGGAAAAAATGTTGGGAAATCACCAAAACAATGGGATTATCACATTTATGGCTGATTTCATGATATAACCTTAGTTTAGCCTCTGGTAATTTGACAGTTTGCCATGGAAAATGAATGAACATAACCCATCTATAGATATATATATATATATATTTATAGTTGATCTACCTAGTATATAAACATGGTGATTTTTTTAATAACCATTTTAGTTTACCAGAAGATAAATGCGGGCTAAAATGGGGTTTCAACACAAATCATGGGGTTCAATGCAACAAGTTCGAATATATAATTATTCGAGGACACATTTAACAGGTGTCGACCCTAGAAACCTTCCGCCCTGCGATGCGACGTGGAATATTTGGAGATTTGGCAGAGGTATAAGTCAAGTTTCATTGGCATATGATGTGATATGATGGGATGTGTCATAGGATGAGGGTTCCGTAAAACAAATGAATCTGGAAACCGGGAATTGTTATATCGGCTTTGGCAAAGATGATGGAGGGGTTAAACAATCAGCAAGCAAGGGTTTAGCCAAACACGATGAGTTCAGCTAAAATCGATTGCGAGATTCAACCAAAACACTGGGATCTGGGATCCGTGTACCCAAAATGTCAGGATTGAGTCAACTAATCATGTTGACGTTGTGAAACAACAAAACGTTGCATATTCACCACAGCAAAAGTTCATCCCTACAGCCTACAGATCCTAATAATTCCTGAGAAGATATTTGACCGCCTGAATCATACTACTTGGATTCATAAGTATATGTAGTGATAGTGTTTATAAATTGAACATGGGGAACATGGGAATGTGACCGCAAAACCAATGAATTCCGAATTTGTCAGCTCCAATAAACCCAACAAGGGTCATGCCCTAGTTAGTTGAGTGGGTTTATAAGTTGGTTGACCAGGATTTATAGCAGTATAACGATGTGTATAAAACTTACAACTAGTAATCACCACCTTGTATCAATTAGTAACTAGTAACCAATAGGCCTCCGCTGGTCACTGTTCATCTACATGCAATTTGGGAGATTTTGGAAGCAAATCTCCACAAGCAAAAATGGCCGCAGGTCCAGCTGCATGAAATGTGTTCAGCACTGAAAATAGTGTACCCCCTACACCCAATGGTTAATGATCATTATCCCTACTAAATGGCTATAATTGGGGGTATACCCCATTTTCAGACATACCCAAATGTGTTCAACACTTCTATAGTTGGACAATGGAACAGAAAATTGCCCTCATGGATGAATGATTGGTCCACGGGAACTGCTGACACAAACAAAATGTGTTCACGCCTGCCCGTTAAGCCGAGCGACCCGAAGTTCAGGACCCAAACACATTGTGCGGCACATGTCCATCTCACCCTGATCAGCATGGCGAATAAAACTCATTTTTGTTGGGTTGTATCCACTTGGCTGAGTAGAAATTTGGTCATGCCCGGATGATGGCCAGGATGATCTTGCTGGTTTCATGAAGCCTAATATTCCTCAGACTTCATAAATACGCATGTTTTCCTTTCACAGAAGCGCAGCGCGCAGTAGTACCGCATGTAGCTTTGGGTGACGCAAGGGCGCCCTAGAAACAGAGGCATTGGGCCATAGGATTGCGGATTATTCGATCCTTAAATGAACTGACCTGGCATGGCACAAGATGGGTGTGAACCATACATCGACATATCTATATATGTTCCCAAATCATGTTGATTCCCAGTACCTTTGTCTTGTTCCCATCCCTGTGAGTCGTTGTCGAGTTGCAGTCTCTCATCATCAGGAAAAGCCTCAGCTAAAAGCAAACATCAAGTTGGTGATGGGTTATCTTTCCCATTCTAGTTGGGAATGTCCCCTGTTCTTCTCTGGTTAGGGTTCCCGCACCGCCACCAGCTGTTTACTGTCTCCCCCCATGTTTTTTTGAAGTGGCTTAGTGGGCCTTAAACGCTGAAACCCAATTTACTAAAACTTGCAATCAAGTCTAGCACCTAAAATGTATATAGGATGGGGCCCCATAGTTAGCTAAGTTGGTTTGTAACTATACTAACAATAGTGTATGATACTTATAAATATGTTTAGTTGGGTTATAAACCAAATTATCACTAGGGGCCCCACATTGTAGCCTTCAAACTAATCGCCAGAGGCAAAGTAATAAGCCCAACTTTCGGTTTATAGATCCCCCTGCAGTAGGTAAAATGATGTATAAACCACCTGATATTTCCAGAAATGGGTTGTGCAAACTATGCCCAAGTTTATCTGGCTGACCTATATATTATATACTATATTAGTATATAATATGTATATGTATATATATATATTTCATCTTTATATTATAATATAAAGGACAACCCTGAAATTTACGGACAATTGAATTGAGGATGACTACCCTTTAGACTACCCAATAAACCGAACCATCACAGTCACGTCGGCCAGCCTTTTTAGATCTTTAAGTGCAAAAATCCACCAGCTTCAACAATTGAAGGATGAATTGGAGGATTTTTGAAGGATCAACTTACTTGAATTCCTCCAAAAGTCATCCAAAAACTTGGAAAGTTGTGTCTGGTACCCTGCGTTCACATTTATTAAAACCCTCTCTTCCCAATCCCAGACCTTGGATGGGAATCCTACTTCGTAGCTGTTTTAGAAAGCCATGTATAACCCGCATAAATAAATAAATATATATGTATATATTGTATATAAATATATATATATATACATAGATAGATATTTGAAGACATTTGATGTATAAGTGGCTTAAGTTGAATTTTATGTCTTGCGCCCCAATGATGATTTTGCGGGCCAGCCCGAGGTATCTTCCAAGCTTTTCCATCCTATTCACCGCCCACTTCCAAGGTACCAGGTGAAGGAAATAGACCACCGCCGCCGCGAGCTGACAACACCTCTGAAAGCCTCGGAGCAGCCCAGTGGAAGGATGACGACTTGAGGGCCGTTTTACCCAGGGAATGTATGGGAAAACATGCGGAAAACATGGGGAACATCTGTCAAATGGTGAAGTTATATACATGGGGAATGGTGGTTTATGGCTTTCCTACCATCAGGGATTCTCTACAATGAGGATAGCAAAACCCATATGAAAATGGAGTGATGACCATCTCCAAATATGGTATGCAATCCAACTTTTGCCCATGGCACATGTGGGACAATAGTGATTAAGCACGGGGAATTGCATGCTACTATTACATGCTGTTTCACTAGGTTTTTGTGAATTCAATAATTAAGCAGTGTCAACAACATCATGCAAAATCAGAACAAAATGGATGGTTGTTGGGGGATTTCCTGCTCATGGAATATGATACACCAATAATTATGTGCAATCTAATTGTCAGTCAACAACATATAGAGATCGTTTTTGTTTCCTTCATCAGTGAGAATCCAATACTTGGGGGGCCATCCCAACTATTGAGTGACATTGAGTGATTCACAACCATCAACTTTTATAACCCAGTTATATGTAATGTCAACCCTGGATTAATAAACCCCTAGGTTGTTTAATTGGGAGGGTACCATTTAAGTATCATATTATGACTATTGGAGGGGTACCCCCCTAATTAATAAACCATGGTTTATTATTAGTGCATACCCCAGTTTCATTATCGATTCTTAACAACATACATGAGACGCACATCCAATCCCTTCGGAGTCGCGAGTCGCAATGTCGGCAAGAAAGCAATGGGAAGCTTAGCATGGGTTAGAAAAAACGCGTATGGACCCGAAATCGCGTATGGTTGCAAGTTAATTTGAGACATGTTGAGACTCGAGAGGGGTACCACTTGGGTTCCTGAAGAATGCTCTTTACGTTGGTTTTGGGATGCTGATTCCAACTGGCTTGGTATTTGAAACCAACTTTGAAAGCAGAATCCTTCCTCGAAGAAATGTGGATTTCTTATGCAAGACTGCAAGAAACTGTGACAAAACAACAGGATTGCTCCAAAAAACCCAGGTAAGTTTGGGGAGTAGATTAGGTACCTGCTGGTATTCAAACATGACGTTTAAAAGCCTATGTCTGGGTAAATTATAATATTTCACTAACCTGAATTAAGGCAACCGATCTTCCCTTTGGCCGCCCCCCCCCAAGCAAGCCCTGAATTAAGGCCATTTGGGGATGATTCCCCTTACTAACCATGATTTCCAGTGAGGTCGCAGTGAGGTCGTTATAATTTACCCAGCTATGTGTGTCGTTTTAGTGAGAAAATCATCTATACATGCATAACTTGCCACTGCCATGTTTGATTATTAGAGGGTAAATAAAGAGGCAAAATGACTGATTGTTTAACCCAAAAGTGGCTATCATGTGGCTTTATCTGAAAATCGGGTACCCCCGTTCCATCCACGGGTGAATCATTATTGGATGTCCATTCTAATGGACTAAATGTGATGTGTATATATATATATATATATATGTTCAGACAGACCCTACTTGGTGGTTTTAACCATCTTGAAAAAATATGAAAGTCAATGGGAAGGATTGTCCCATATATTATGGAAAATAAAAAATGTGTGAAACCAACAACCAGCAAAGGTCGGTTGGCACATTATTTTCCGCACCCCGGAACTGCAAGGCCAGGGTTCTGCAGATGAATCGTCTGGATGAACAGTGATACTTTGGATTCATAAAGGCCGTGACGAAGCGACCTTAAAAAAAAAACAGAGGTGCAAAGTTGAAGGGAGCATCCTGCAAAAAACAATAGCTAAGCTGGCTAAAAACTATTGTTTATGGTTTTTAAGTAGGATTTATGATATTCATAGTTAATGAAATATAATGTACAAAATGGATGGTCGAAAGTGCAACTCAAATACCCCCCCTTGTGGTTATGTAGCGGTGAAAGAAAATTCCCGAAGCAACCCTGAAAATATGGAATAAATGCTACACTCCATTGTTTCATGGGGGATCTCAAACGTTGACCTACAATTCTTCGTGCAGCTGCAAAACAAAAAAACATGTCAGAAACCAGCGCAACCTGACTTCAGATTGCATGTTCTTGTGTCTTCCGTCCCCCAAATTGATGGTTATATTATATAATATGTTATATACTGTGGATGGAGGAAACCCTGCACCAGTTGGTAAATGGTGTATCCCATTACAATCCCATTATTAGCTGTGTGTCATAGTTATCTAATAGTTGCCAACTGGTGCAGGATTTCGCCACCATCCACAGTATCATGTTATATCTCCATTTGTTTATTGCTCACATGAGCCATTAAAAATACCCCTATATATATATATATCCATCCATCCCAGGCCCTATCCCATCTCATTGCCTTAGTTGGTTCTATGGGCTATCATAATCCCCAATAAATTAGTAGTAAACTCCCTATGTGAACCAATCAACCAGGGTATTTTTAATGGCTCAGATACCTCAGATATGAGTAGGATAGAACATGGTCACCACATGACTACCCTAATGAGTTGCGGCCTTAAATCCCTGCAGTTAGGCCCATCTGACCTAACATTGGCACAAGCTGGTGCCCCCACAAGCTATACGTTGGTTTAGAAACCTCCATGAACCAAAGTTATACCATTAAATACTTACTGGTGCTTAGCGGGGAATTTTCGGGAATGATCCATAATCACTAGTAATAATCATCCCATTCCCCCATTCCCATCCATTCCCTACTAAGCACCAGTGAGAATACCATGAGCTCAGCTGTAAATCAACTTGACTAGGAATTCACCCTGGATGACTCAACAAACAAGCAGCATGTGGGCCGAAAACCCCAAGACGTGTTTTTTTTCCGCACAGTGGTCTTAGTTTTTAAGTATTGACCAACAGGAAGTCTTTGCCATGGCCAATTTCATCTAAAAGCAGTCGGATGTGGGATGACCAAATATCCGACAAGATCATGGTTCCCGGAAAAGATCAAAACAATCTGCATGGATCGCTCATGAACTATCCACTGCTGGGGCTTCCAGAGCCTAGGCGAATCGTATTCACCCCCCCACAATAGGTGACCCAAATCTCATCGCGCAACTCTACCAGTTTATCTGAAGAGTACCCGTCAGATTGGTTCGTCACACGTTTCCCTCGTAAAATGGCCATGAACTGCGGTTTATTATATTACTGGTTGGTGGTTTCGACCTCTCTGAAAAAATGAAAATCAGTTGGGTGATTATTCCCAATATATGGAAAAATAAAATTCATGTTCCAACTCAGATTAACATTTTCAGACGCAGATTTGCTCACAAGATTCCTCAGCCATGTTCAACTCAGCACTGCGGCCCATGCCAAGCGACCAATGAAGTTCAGCACGAAGAACATGACCATCGGAAGCATCAGCATGTCCCACAGCATAGCCTGACTTCTCCGACTTCGCTTGGTGCTTTAGTGAGCCAATCCCAAAAAGGATGAACATCTACCCTTTGGTTATTTAACGTAGCTATGCAAAATGGCCCATTTATAGATAATTTACCAGTAGTACCGCACAAGGCGGTGGCGGAAGTTTCAAAAATAGGAAACCTATAGGAGAGGTTGGTTGTTGTGAATCAGGGATGGCAGAGCGAAGCCACTGATGGAGCGAAAGGTGATTGATCTCTCTCACTATTTCGGTCTTCTCTCTGATTATCCTACCTAATCCACATACCGACCTATTATCTATCTATCGTTATCTCTCTCTCTCTTCTCGCTCTTCTCTATCTCATTCTCCGTCATTGGCTAGCCCGGTCTACCTGTTATTCGTCTATATATCTATCTGTCTACCTGTCTATCTGTGGTGCAGTGTCATTCAGTGTAATGTAGTGTAGTGTAATGTAGTGTGGTGTAGTGGAGTGTAGTGGAATGTAGTGTAGTGTAGTGTAATGTAGTGTAGTGTAATGTAGTGTAGTGAAATTTAGTGTAGTGCAATTTAGTGTAGTGGAGTGTAGTACAGTGTAGTGGAGTGTAGTTGTGTAGTTGTAGTTGTAGTTGTAGTTGTAGTTGTAGTTGTAGTTGTAGAGTAGTGGAGTGTAGTGTAATGTAGTGAAGTGTAGTGGAAGGTAGTGTAGTGTAGTGTAATGTAGTGTAGTGTAATTTAGTGTAGCGTAATTTCGTGTAGTGGAGTGTAGTTGTGTAGTTGTAGTTGTAGTTGTAGTTGTAGTTGTAGTGTAGTGGAGTGTAGTGTAATGTAGTGAAGTGTAGTGGAAGGTAGCGTAGTGTAGTGTAATGTAGTGAAGTGTAGTGTAATTTAGTGTGGTGCGGTGGAGTGTAGTGTAGCGTAGTGGAGTGTAGTTGTGTAGTTGTAGTTGTAGTGTAGTGGAGTGTAGTGTAGTGTAATGTAGTGTAGTGGAGTGTAGTGTAGTGTAGTGTAATGTAGTGTAGTTTAGTGTAGTGGAGTGTAGTGGAGCGTAGTGGAGTGTAGTTGTGTAGTTGTAGTGTAGTGTAGTGTAGCGGAGTGTAGTGAAGTGAAGTGTAGTGGAAGGTAGTGTAGTGTAATGTAGTGTAGTGTAGTGGAGTGTAGTGTAATGTAGTGTAGTGTAGTGTAATTTAGTGTAATGAAGCGAAGCGAAGCGACATCTGAACCTCCAAAAGTGGTCCGAACCCCGAGTGCTTTTAACATTTTGACTTCAAAATGTGCTTCGCGCCACAACGGCGTGCACTTTTTGGACATCTCAACTTCCAAAAGTGGTCCAAAGCTGAGGTGTTTTGCGCATTTTGACTTGGAAATGTGCTTCGCACCACAGCGGCGTGCAATTTTTCATCTCTCATCTGGCCAGCTGGCTCCGCACCCGCCGCTTTAGCGAGCCTACTTTTCGACCCTCCGGAGCCCCAAATCATTGGAAAAACACAGTGTTTCGCGACTTTCCTACCTTTTTCGCGCATCTGCATCTTCTTTCTTCTGACTCTTTCTCTTCTCTGATCTTCTCTCTTCTAATCTTTCTCTTCTCTCTGCCTCTTCCCTGCTCTGCTTTTCATCTGTCCATATTGTCGGAAGTTTGACTTCTAAACTTCCTTCGATGAGGATTTACCTATAAAAAAGAGTGATTTCCCATGCTACGTTAAATGACCAGAGGGTACATGTTATTGAAATGTATGGTGATTCCGTCCGGGAAGCTTTACACCAAAACCTTGAATGCAGGCATCATTTTTTGGGGGTGTATGTCAGATCACCTGACTCAGGGATAGTGAAATGCAACTAAAGAGGGACGCTATGTGGGAATCATGGCGTTATATTCTGGTATACTATGGCATGTGGGTATATTACAATCCGATACAATGGGGAAACATAGATATGAAATAGATCAGATATCAACTCATACTACACCCATACGCCCAAGTCCTTGCAATGTTTGCGTTTGACAGCTATTCCCAATCAAAACGCTCGCCACGACCCCTGTCCCGGCACAGACCTTGCAAAACCTCTTTCCCCATTGGAAACGCTAGCTTTAACAAGCCTTGACCAAACTATCATGGTTCCATTATGTTCTATTCGTTTTTGATCGAATCCCATCGGAACGCCGGTTTCCAACGGGCCTTTTTTCGTGGGCATTGTTGACGCCCACAAACAAAAACGCGAAGCAGGCCCTTTTCCTAGTTTGTATACTGCAGGATGGGTTCTGATAAAGGAAAAAAACGAGGTCCAAAACGAGGTCCAAAACGAGGTCAAAACGAGGTACGCAAAAAGCCCCGCATCTACACACATGGACTTTGGCCCGCAAGCCGCAAACCTGCCCTTCCTTGGATCATTGGTAGCGAAACAATGACAATTTGCAGAATCCCAGCACACCGCCATGGCAGTGTAGAGATGATAATCCCAGCGTTGTGTAGAAGTACCCGGAAACAGCAACAGCAGCAGCCGTCGAACCAGCAGCCGCAGCAACAGCAAGACGCGAGTAGCTGCAGAACCCAACAGCAACCATCCCAAACACAATGAGAACGCAACTAGCAAAATTAAAGCACTATGCTAATAGTAAAACAACGCCCTACCCCAAACACAACCTAAACGCCGCTTCGCCACTTTAGGTCTACATGAGATAGTAAAACAGCAACCTACCCTAAACACAAGCTAAACGCCGCATCGCCACGACTTCCACAAAAGCCTTCCCCCAAGCTAATTTCAAGATTTTTGGGATTTCGCCACGACTTGGGCAGTTGGGAGTACTTATGGGCATAAGCAACATGTTGTTATGTTGTTTAAACCCGTATTAAACCACCATGCTTCATATGGGGTATAACAACCACTGTTAAACCACACATGGTCAACAAGGCCACGCCGGGCTGGGCCTCGGGTTGAAGCTGAGGGATACTCCGCAGCATGGCGAAACTCACGTGCATCTGGAGGTCAGAAGTTTTTTTTTTTGCGGCGCAAAATGATGGGAAAATTTTGGGAATGTTCTGGGATTTAATGGGGTTTGATGAGGTTTTATGGGGTTTAATGGGGTTAGTTACGGATGTTAGGGATATTATTATTCTAAATGGGATTTGTTATGGGATTCAATAGGATGTTATGTGATGCAATGGGCTTAGCATTTTTTTAATAGGATCAAGTTATCTACTTAACGGGAAAGAAACCCTCTGGGAATGAGCAACACAACTTCCTGCGGAAAATGATGTTGAAACGGTAAATCACGGGCGAATTAAGCCACAGAACGCGGTATGATTTCTCAGAAATGCAGGTCGGGATAGTTGTGTGATATGTAGTATGGAGAATCAAAGCTTGGGATAGTTGTGTGATTTCATCCAAAACTGGTTGCTGGTGCAATAGCCATCTTGAAAAATATGAAAGTCAATAGGAAGGATTATCCCATATATTCATATATTATGGAAAATAACATTAATGTTTAAAACCACCAACCAGAAAACAATACGGAGTTAAGAAGCACAACTGGAATAAATAGTATCTACCAAAATGGGCGATGAAGCACCAACAAATGGCTTCTGAAAACATTTCAAGTAACATATGTTTGTTTAACAGTTCAAGCCTAAGCAATGAATGGATATTTCATTTGTCTTGAAACAGGAAAAAGCACCAGTAAAAACCTTGTGTTTTGTTCAAGGTTTAACCAACCAAAACTGGATACTTTACCATGAGAACAGGTGGTTTCGGAAACACAAATGGTTGAACTCCCAAGAATGCCAAGTTATCTTTAAGAACACAGCAAACCGACTTGCGATTTGACCACCGTAATTTGTACTTTGATTGCTTAAGTGGATATAAGCGCAAACACGAAAGTACGGAACCATCTAACCCGTATATAAAGACAAGATGGGGCCTCCCCAAGAGATATAAGTGGCTGAATTCTATGGGTTTATGGCAGAAATAACTATCTGGTTGGTGGTTGAGCCACCCTCTGAAAAATATGAGTTCGTCACTTGGGATGTTGACATTCCCAACTGAATGGAAAAACTAAAATTCATGTTCCAAAGCACCAACCAGCCAAGTAAACATCATACATATCTTTGTCTGAAAATAGGGGACATCAAAAACAGATGGCCATCTTCAGAGGGAACATCAAAAAAAACATAGGAATTGGAGGTACCCTATTTTGTTATGGGGATTTTGTTGTCCATAAACCAACATTCACATCACTGCTGAGCCAAGCCCTGGAGCCACATCAACATATAGCATAGAGTTAGAAAGCCCTTAGCAGTTAATGGGGTGAAATAACTTCTGCAACTAAAGTTATATACTTCATGAGGTTATAAGTTATAAGTCAGTTATATAAATGTTAGGGGCTCTAACTGTAGGAAATTGACATCGTGTGCTGTGGCTGAAACTCCAAAAAAGGCGGGAACGAAATTGGAACTGGAAAACTGCAAAGAGCAACCCCACCATTGACCTGACATTTATCCATGATTCAACGGTTGATGAACCACACATTGCATCCAATCATTTACAACAAACAACGCCACAGATGTGCCACAGAAAGGAACAGAATTAACACCAATTTGCCCCAAAAAATAGACAAATACATTCACCACACCAAAAAAAAAGAATATGCGCTCCGGTAATCAAACGTTGCAATTGGAAATCCATAGAAAATCCCTTAGAAATGGAGGTTTTAATTGGGAAATCATCGAAGTAGATGGCGGATGTGCAACGTTTGATGATGGGAGGGTATCCTCACTGCAGCACAAAAATGCGATCTCCCATCATTGGCCCATCACCGAGCCGCTACGGTGCAAAGGCCCAAGACCTGAAAGTTCCGTCCAGTGCAACAAAACAACCAGAATTGGTATGTCTTAGATAAAAAACAAAACAGCAAATGAGTACATCTCAAAGAAGTTCAAATCAATTCAAACAGAAGCTAAACCATGGTATACAATGGGAAACATATGTACAGTATTGTACAGTACACATATTTTCATACAAATGGGTCCGCAAAAAAATCATGACTTCTACAACGTTGAATCCCAATTTTGCAAACGGTCAAAGTGGTAAAACATGGTGAAGCCCATGTCTTGTGACTTGGATGCCTCGAGAAAACTACCAAAGTTGGGCAAAATGGGTCGGTCCTTGGGGATGCCCCAAATGGATCGGTCCATGGCTTTTCTTGGGCAATCTTACCATCCCCGTGGGCCACAAATCGATACATGACTTGGATTGACTTGGGGTATTTTAAAACCAATCCTTTCAAACTAACATAAACTAACAAACAAACAAAACATATTAAAACACTGCAATTCTCAGGGTCGAATTGTGGAACTCTGGTGGAAATCTTTGGGAAATCTCGCATTCCAAGGCGCGAAGAGATATTCCCTTGGTGGCGCGGCCGCGAAACTGGAATCAGTCGGTGCGCACCATCAAATCCAGCAGATTTCAAGTGTTTACCCTCTGGTAAACTAACATAACAATGGAAAATCACCATTTTGAATGGGTAAACCCACTATAAATGGCTATTTTCAATAGCTATGTTAGTTTACCAGAGGGTAATAGCAAGCCGTTATTGCCACTTGGGGATTGCTATCCGAAAACAACATGGAAAAACATGGAAAAAACACATGATATTCACTACGACGCTAGCCGCTAGCACTCATGCATGTTTGGCTTGTCCAAGATAATTATTGTAGGAATTAATTTCATTGACCCATAGGATCCATGGTGCTGCTATATATGGTGTGCCATGGATCCCATCAATATCCCCCAGTCATGTTAGCATATATACCAGCACCATGGATCCGTCATGGGTGATATCATGGAGGTGGAAAAGGTGTCCCTCGGAGATTTGGTGATCAATTTTGAGCGAAAAAATAATACATGACGTGACATAACCCACATCATTCCACTAAGGGTCCCTAAAAACACCTTGATGTTTTTTTTCGCTTTCTCAATACGAAAAATAAGCTGTCTGAATTGCAGTAACATGCAGTAACTCATGAACTTGAAATCGGGTCATATTGTAATGGTTCCCTTAATCATAATCAGTGCCGTCGCAAGGAAATCACACAGAGAACTCCAAAATCCATCCCAGATGGCAAAAACCACCAAAAAGCATTGCGGCCCTTCATCAATGAATTGGAGAATTGAAACCGGAAAGCCCCATAGAAATCATGGGAAATTTCGCTTCTTTTTCGGTGATTTCCCAAGAAGACCAATCCATTGACTTCATAACGAATGTTGGAGTCATGGGCTAAAAAAAAGGCCATGCGCAGTCTGCAGCCGAATTGTTCAGCTAGCAAAAGAGAATTTTAGTGGTATTTAGACAGTGACATTTTTCACAAAGTGAGTCACAACTTCCCCAAAAAATCACTTTGTTTCAAACCAAACTAATTGTTGACAGTTGAGATCATCCCAGGGAACCATTGTTTTTTTTCCATAGAACATACCCTCTGGTTTTAAATCCCCAAACTAATTATATTAGGACGGTTTAAATGGGGTTTAATGGGATTATCATGGGGTTTTATTTGGGATTTCATGGGATTATAATCCACTTAATGGATCCCTGTGTGCATTCTGCAGAGAAGTTGTGCCCACTAAACCGTTTACAAACACAGCCTTATACTACAAAATGACGCTTGAATCTGAACCAACCCCCCTTGCTACAAAATGGGTTGGGGGTTTTTATGGTGGATCAAAAGCCAATGTCGGTCACTACAAAATGACTTTGCGTACCCATTTTGTAGTGAAAACGGGTTGCAGTGAAACATCATGATTCTCTACTAAATGGCTTCTGGAAATTTCACTCTAAATCTTTGGGTTCCCTTTCTGGGGCCCAGGTCATAGTATTTGCCAAGCACAAATAAATACAACCTTGGGATTTCCATCGGATTCCAAGAATTGACCTTTCAAAAAAGGTTTGACAAAAACACGGCGCAGAGGTTTTGAACTGCAATCGCCAGAGCTATGGGGCAGCAAAAACGATCTAAGCGCACAACTTCAGATTCAATTGATCGGTTTTGAAACCAAATCTGTCCCATTTTTCCTTCTTATAGTCTCTACATAAAAAGCATGCTTTTCGAACTTTTTGGGACTTATCTGGAGGGGGGCGCAGTAGGTTCTACAAAAGGTTGTGCACGCGTGTGTCACTACAAAATGCAATGCATGACACAAGTCATCCAGAAACTAGGACATCACGCATCGAATCTGTGCTTTGTGACATTGTGGGTGAAAGGAACTCTGAGCATGGATTCGTTGAACTTGGGTGAAACTTGACTATTGGACAAAAAGAGCAGGAACCTAGTAGAAGGGGATAGATTTAGATTTTAATTAATAATCGCATGTGATGGCCAAAAAAGGTGTGACAAAAGCACGGCGCAGAGGTTTTGAACTGCAATCATCAGAGCTATGGGGCAGCAAAAACGATCTGAGCGCACAACTTCAATTTCACTTGATTGGTTTTGAAACCAAATCTGTCCCATTTTTCCGTCTTAAAGTCTCTACATTATTTGTTTTTTTTCGATTTTTTGGGGGCTCATCTTACCACGAAATAATCGTGAGTCAAGAGCCAAAAATGGTCTGAGGGTTCGAGCTATATGTTCATGTAACAGGGCATGACCGGCAAAAGAGGGCTTTGGGGTTTCCGGTACGACACATCGCATCCCAAAATAAATCACTACAAAATGCATTTCCGATTTTTGAGTGCCAAATGGAACGCCACTACAAGATACAGCGCACGCCCTTTTACTACAAAAACTGGTGCACGGGTCCATTCTTTTTGCTTGAATTCTCCACGAAACAGGGGATGGTATCAAGCACGTGTTCACCCTTTTAGTAGTGGAAATGGTAAGGGGGATCTTAATGGAACATACCCTCTGGTAAACTAACATAGCTATGGAACATGGTTCATAGCTAGTTCGTTGGTTTACCAAAAACTTCATGGTGATTTTCCATCGCCTTTTTGTATGTTCGCCAGTACTTTGAAACCACCAGAATTCGCGTCCATCACATTTTTTTTCCCCGGTGCCGTTTGGGTCTCCAGTTCGCAAAAATTCCGAGACGCTCACCGGAATTCAGCATGGCTAACAATCTGGCCAAACCTGCGTTCGTTCACAAAAAAACATCACCTTCTGGTTGGTGGTGCGATAACCACCTTGAAAAATGATGGAGTTCGTCAATGGGGTTGGGATGACATCCCATATATGAAATGGAAAATAAAAACATGTTTGAAACCACCAACCAGATCACCGTACTGGATGATTCATAACGATCCACATAGATCCACTGAGTTTAGATTTTACAACAAGGTGTTTTTCAGTGAAATCACTCATCATTTGTAAAATTGGATAGAACTTGTCCTTGTATTTGTTTCCTTGAAGAAGTTCTGGGAAAGGCTGCATATCCTTCTTAAACATGTGGTACCTGGATGATGTGCCAAGAAAATCCGGCTGTCCGAGGCTAAACACATCTAGGGCCCCTATCCCATCCCAGTCTGCTGATTGGTTGATAGGGATTCCCAGAATGGACTATGATAATCCCCAACTAACCAGGCAGTAGTTCAATGGCAATTTCAGGAACCTAAATCCGAGGTACCTACCATATGTAAGGCCTATATAAGGCCTATGTAAGGGAATATCCCCACAAAATATGGTCTTGTATGGTACAGTACCTCTATTTTAGGATCCTGAAATTCCAATTGAGTAGTATAATTAATCCCCTAATGTTCGGGTACGATTAATACACCCCTCATGAATAAAGTACGCCAACTGATTTTTGACTTGTTGTTTTTCGTTGTTTTTCTCCGTTTTGTTTCCGTCAATTAGGCAATTCATTTGGGCACCACATAGGTCTGGAAAATTTCCCAGGGACCCCCGGCCATTGTTTGGCCTAAACTTGATTCACATGCCCATAATGTTTTGGGGGGGTTATTAATCACACGTCAACATTAAGCAATCAACAATGGTATGTTTAATGGCTCAAATGAAATTTGCAAAGGTTATGGCAACAACCCCCAAAAAATCTGAGGAAGTAGTCCTTGTTGTCTGTTCACTGAACCATCCTGTATCCTCTTGGGTTGATCTCGTCCTGTTGCGTCTCCACAAATCAACTGCTGAATCCACATGCGAACCCTTTGCGATAGCCCCATTGTTTGAGTGGAAAACAAGTGAACGCAACTCATCGCTGAAATATGTTGAAATACTTAGCAATTGGGTCACGGCTACTGACGAAATCATTAATCATGACGAAATAGTATTATATCTAATTAATTTCAATTGGGTCGCCACAGTCAGCTGAGCAAAGAATCGTAACATCTCATCACAATTCCAGGAAATGGCAACTTAGCAATTCAAAGAATGGATTGAACATATTGAAAAGGAGCATTAGAAAAACATGCCCAGAAGCAAAGAACTATAGGATTCTAAAGGATTTAACACTCATTTGCATGGGGATATCATTGATAAATGATGGTTGGTTTTTCTGATTGTTCAATGTTGATCCTCTGAGAATACTCTGCCGTATGGCAACCCATATGGCATCCACCCTGCTGGTCATTGTTGTTGCCCGAACTTTCAACTTTGCTAAAATATGCTACTATTGTAAGTCATGACCCTTAACAGTTGAATTGGGATGAAATAAGTCCTGTAACTATAGTTGGTTGGATATCATGAAATCAGCCAATTATAATCCCATTGCCATCTGGTTATGACTAACATAGCCATGGAAAATCCCAACCATAAATGGAAGTTTTACTGGGAAACTCATCTATTTTTATGGGCCATGGCTTCCATGGCTATGTTAAATAACCAGAGGGTATATTTAGTGATGACCCATCATGTTTCGCCGATCCAATCCCGAAGAAGTCCGACGCAAGCAGCGCTTGTCAGCAGCGCCTGGATACTTCTGGCGTGCCAAGCCGGCCTGGCACTATGGAAAACATGGCAGTCATGGCAGTGCCAGATTTGTTTCTTTGGTAGCTGCAGTTCACCTACAGATGTTGAACGTGTTTGAAAGGGTTTGTTACAAAAGAACACTTTAGATCACTAAAGGTGTAGTTACAGATCTGTTTCAGTCTTTCAGATTTTGGGAAGCTTTGAAGTTGCCATGATTTTTTTCAGACCTGCCGCAGGGCTGAACCGCTGAACCTCGACCTTTCTGGACAAAGCATACAATTCCACAGAGGCGTCCGCCCTGAATCCAATCTCCGTTTATGAATGGAGTTTTTACTAAATTCCAATGATGAATGGTGTGTGTCTAAAAAAAAGGTACCAGTACCCCTAAATCCATTTTACTTAATCACACATGTTCCCTATTCACCATTGCAATGACTTTGGGGAACACCCCCATTTACAGACACACCTACTGTATATAAATATATACATACAATATATATATATATGTATCCCATCATATGCCAGTGTTTGTGGGTTATGTCCATTATCAATGGTTCTGGGTAAATCATAATATATCACTAACCTGAAATAAAGCCATTTGGGGATGATGTCCCTCATTAACCATGATTTCCAGTGAGGTCGTAGTGAGGTCGTTATAATTTGCCCAGATGGTAAGTATGTTGCAGTCAGTATCAAACACTTATGGTCCCGATGGTGGAGAACAACCTCATTAAAGCAATAAGGACACGCATTGCCATCATTACTTGACCCACATCTCCAAATTTACCCCTCCAGTGAATTAACATGACGACCCTGGCAGTTGTCGGGGTTGGAAGGTTAGATTGTTTCAACTGAACAAATGCTATTTTCACAATGCGGGGCCTCCGTTCGATAGCAAAGTTGGTGCAAATAACTACAATTTCACTAGGAACTTTATGGTAGTTGTATCAAAAAGATAAACTACAATAACTAGGCTTTATGGTAGTTGTATCTATACGTAGTTAGATGGGCTTATTGGCACCAAATGTTAGCATAACGTAGCTTTGGGGGCCCCACATTGCAGGGTCTATGGGGACATGATGTACTCACCGACTCACCAGTTCCGCAGCATCGCAGTTTCAGCCCCTGTTGAATTTATGATCATTAACCCCCAAGAAAAAAAGGAAGAAAGTATAGGGCAGTAGAACCTACGACCAATCATTTAAAACAATAAACTAATGTCCTTCCCATTTTGGTCAACAAAAACATGTAGATGATGAGTACATCCAATTCAAATCCCATGAAACTGGCTCAACCAACAGGGCTTGAACGCAGCCACCTTCGTATAGCCCTGGCGGTGCCGCTCGATGGCCGTGCCAACGACTTGCCTGGAAGATGGAGGCTGTTTCAAAATCTACATGGAGGTTTCCTAAGTCATGTGGGTACCCCAACAGCGATTTACAATGGAAAATCCTACTAAAGTGGATGATTTTGGGGTTCCCTATTTTAGGAAGCCCCCACATGACAGTTTCAAACCCAGAAAATCCTAAGAATACACCTGCACAGCGACATGATCCAGGTCTCTCACCCTTCACAGATTCCGCTTCTGCGTGTTCTCCTTATTGCACCATGTTTCAATCGAGTCATAGTTTTCTTCTGTATATACAGGGTGCTGCCCCCAGTTGTAAGTTGGTTTATAGACCCCCAAAAAAACTACAGACATATTTACCATGAACCCTAATCAACCTACTTATGAGAAATCTAGGGGGCCCAAACTGCTGAATGGCCATGGCCAGTTCAGCTAAGGGACGGCTTAATTTTTGTTGGAATGAAAGGGGTGTGGTATGGTGGAATAAGCATCCGACTAAAATGGCAGGCATCTCCATCACGTTTGGTTCAAAACCACGTTCTTTACGGAAATCATCTTTATACTTCAAATGCTAATCCAATTACTGCAAAGTATCTCAGGGCACAGGGTATAACACGTGGTGGCTTTTCCATTGCTATGATTGTTTGCATTCAGCGATTGTTTTTTTTTACTATTCCACTAACATGCAGCCGCAGGAAAGCTGAGGTACCTAGGTACCTGCGAGGTGGATCGCATAAAACGATAGCGTCCAGGTGGGGATCCACCATTTGGATTCTTGGATGTGTATCCCACTTAGGATCCGTGGTTTATAATCCAGACATAACTTATATTTCATCCTGTCAATACCTGGGGTTATTCCAGATATCACTGGGGGTATAACCTATTTACCAAGTAGGATGTACCCAAGTTTCCAATGGCCACACTTTATATCCATCACAACCCACCGCCTGAAACGGCGTCGTAAAAGAATCTTCCGGACGAGACGGATGATCTTGCACATGGCCTCCCGGTGATTTTGGACGGAACATCATGTCTAAATCCTAAATGGTATAATTCCACGAAAATTCCTTTATGAACAGTGTATATTTAAATGTATGTAATGTAATGCAGTGTGATGTAATGTAAGGTAATGTAATGTGACGTAATGTGATGTAATGTAATGTATATAATGTAATTTAATGTAATGTAATGTATGTGTGTATGTATGTTCCTCAAATTATGTATATATATATATATATATATTAAAAACTAAAATATATAATGTGTAATGATACATATATAATATAAAATATATAACGTATAATATAAATAAATAAATAAATAAATAAATAAATAAATAAATAAATAAATAAATACATAATACATCATATATAACAGAAAATATTATATATATAAATAACATGTAATATAAAACATATAATATATAACATATAATATAAAACATATAATATATAACATGTAATATGAAACATAAAACATATAACAATTAATGTAAAATATGTAATGTAATAAATAATATATACGATATAAAAGAAATACAATATACAATATAACAAAATATGTTCTATAAAATATATAATATCTTAAATATTATATATTATGCAATATATAGAAACATCCCTGAAAATAAAATATATGTTGTATAATATGTAGATAAACGGTGATAAACGTGAAACATGTAGATTTGGGCTGAGTTGCTGGATATAACATGAACTAACTAGCAACACTGTAGGGTTTATGGTGGTGAAGCCAAAAAACACCATCAAATCCGACAAGTGTGTTGGTTTACTGTATGTCTAATGATATCCCATCATATCCCGGTTTATAGATGATGTTCAACATTCTTAGACCCATTTCAACCTTAGACAGACCTATATCAAATGGCTGGTGATCCATATCACGACCTGTCTTGAAGTAGATACTGGATCTTGAAGAAGATTAGGATTAGAATATATTATGGACTATGATAGATAGATAGATAGACAGATAGATAGATAGATAGATAGACAGATAGATAGATAAACAGATAGATAGATAGATAGATAGATAGATATTATAGTGTATTTTACATATAGTATGCAATGTTCGGATTTGAACATATTTCATATCTAGGAACATGATATCATGTGTCCTAAAGCATATTTTACAGATCTTTATTCGGCCATGTGGTGATGACTTCCCCAAATCCCATTTTTTCTATGGTGAGATCAAAGGGGTGTTGCTATTTTCTTTACCTAGCCTAGACCACATTTCTGGATAACTTGTAACTGGTTGGTGGTTTTAACCATCTTGAAAAATGTGAAAGTCAGTTGGGATGGATGATCCCATGTATTATGGAAAAACAAATCATGTTTGAAACGACCAACCAGATAATCATTCACAAACCTGAAATAAAGCGATTTTGGGATTTTAGTTACTCATATCCTATGCATCATCATTCCAGTGACGTCACAGTGAAGCGCTTCTAATTTATCCAGTGGTTTCTAAACCCCAATACATGGTATACATCCTTACCCACAATAGGAGATTTCAGAAACCCCAATATACTTCTCCCTCACCATGCGTTTTTGACCCTGCTGTGACACTGCTCATCTGGCTGAAATATAATCACAATAAATAATTTGCCAGCCCAAAAACAGCTGCAATAAGACCTACTGTCTTCCCTTGCGCGGCCCGACCCCAACAAAGCAGCAGAGCCGAACCGTGTCCCTACTGTCGACAATCTCAAAAAGTGAACACAATCAAAAGCAATCCAACCACAAACAGCAACAAGGCAGACCAACAACACAGTGCACACAATACACAGTAGAATCACAACAAAATTCATTAAAGATCAGTGGTTTATACCCTGATTATCCTATCAGGTACGTTCAAGTCAGTGGTTTGTGGGATAATTGTTCAAATTCAAACTGAAATAAGTTCAGAGGCTTTCAGGTGTCTTCAATCTGGCTTTTTTTCTGGGGCTAAAAAAGAATTGGCGTTGAACTCCCCTGGACTATCGCAAATGAACTAATGGATTAATGATTTAATGACCATGCCCCAAGAACTGGGTACACAATCCAAAAAAAATGGATAACATGGCACATATCTAGTTGGTGCTTGTGGGTTCATACTCCACTTATAAATATGGTGCCCAGCCTTATCTATTTGTGCCATGATCTCTAATATGGGTTATCATAGTTTATACCCAAAAATAGGTTTTAAATTTGGTTATAAATGGCAGAGAACGAGCAAATGCGGTGGGTTTGGGATTTTGCCACTTCATGCCACTTCATGCCACTTCCACTTCGAGTGGCGTATGCCACTTCGAGTGGCGTTTGCCACTTCGAGTGGCGTGCTGACTGTGTAGCCTTCGCGTTCCGAGTGGCGTATGCCACTTAAAGTGCAAGCTTTGTAGTACAAAGTAGTACTGCTGGTCCTTTGTGCAACTTTTGTAGTGCAAAGTAGTCAGTTAGTGACTTAGTTAGTTAGTTGATTAGCTAGTCAGCTAGTCGGCTAGTCAGCTAGTTAGCTACCTAGCTATTTAGCTAGTTAGTGAGTACGTTAGTTCGTTAGTTAGTTAGTTAGTTAATTAGTTACTTAGTGAATAAGCCAGTTAGTTAGTCAGTTTGTTAGTTAGGTAGGTAGGTAGGTAGGTAGGTAGTTTGATAGTTAGTCAAGTTAAGGTAAGTCAAGTTATTTAGTTAGTGATTTCATTAGTTGCCTAGTTGGTCAGTTTGCTAATTGGTTAGTTCATTGGTTGGACGATTGGTCAGTTAGATAGTTAGTTAGTTATGTACTTAGGCAGTTCATCAGCTAGTTAGTTAGTCAGTCAGGCAGTTAAGTGGGTAGTTAGTTCGTTAGTTATTTGGTTAAGTAATTAGTTAATTCGCTAGCTGGCTCCTTAGTCAGTTCGCTAGTTACTCAACGAGTTTCTCCAATTAGTTCCTCAGCTGCTGAGTAAGGGAGTCAGTCCTCCAGTCAATCAGTAAACCATTCAGTTGATCAGTTAGTTACTTTGTCGGTTAGTCAGCTAATCAGTGAGCTTGACATGCAGTCGGACAGTCAGCTAGTCAGTCTGCTAGCTAGTCAGCCAGTTCATCACTCAGTTGGTTAGCTAGTCACACAAGTTGATGAGGACCGTTTTGTCTGTGCATCAGTCCGTCCTCTGTCCATCACACTGTCACATCTCTCCTATAGTTTTTTTGGAAACTTCTGCCGCCGCCTGGTGCGGTTCCTATGTTAGCGCCAGTGATGTAAATGATGATAATGAAGTCGAAGCTGTTGAACACGTATTGCTACGGCCAAGATGTGATAGGTAAGTCTTGTAACAAATTTTCGTTTACATTGTTGTGAAACTGGTTTGTTATCATTCTTGGGGTCGTGCCCAGAGTTGGGCAACCGTTTGAAACTGAAACGTTTCTAAGATCTTTGCGCGCAATATGTGAAAAACGTGACTACATGTCAGAAAATCAAACGGCAGCAAAAGTTTTCACAAAGAGGTATCAAGGCACAGTGGTGGCCCATTGTCGAGTGCTTCCAGGCATTGCCATAAAGCTTTGGGAATATTGTCAGGGTTCAGCTCACGGCCCGGCCAGCATCTTGCAAGATATTGCACCAATCAACGGTGGTCATGTTCGAGTGCATGTTCTGCAAGAAGTTGTCCATGGTCCATCGTTTACCAGTCTTCCTGGCAAAGACAAAAAAACCAGACAACCATTCCCCAGTATGCAACCACTTGTAGAGATTCGTGGTCAAAGAGACACACTTCAGGCCTCCAGGATCTACAAGTCTGCGACAGAAACATGGTTGTGCCCAGCAAGACTTCTTCGGCCTTGTGTCGCCGAATAGATAAAGTCCACATTGGTTGGCGGGCCAAGACAGCTTGGCAGAACGACTCTGGTACATTTTCCCAATCATCCTGGTCAGTGTCTGTCCGCGCAAAAGGGACGCCAATTGTGAAGGAATTTTCTCCGAGGCAAACAATTGTGGTTGCTCGGACCAGAAATCTTCGCCACTGCTCAAACAGGAAAGGCATATTACCTTAGACAATTTGAAATAATGGTAGTCTGGATGCAGGTTTTCCCGTCTACTACAATTTAGGTACAGTGGCCATAACATTATAGACCCCAAATTGGGGGTCTAGAATGGTGTCTAGGATGGGGTCACCAGCGTTATCAAACACCAATTCCTAGTGGGACGATCCTCATTTATCCTCCAAGTATCCACCAAAAAAGTAGAGATAGTAAAATGTTATTAGCTATTTTGTAAATAAATATATATATATATATACTTATACACCATAAAGTTATATATACATATAAATTGTATATACATTAACATATACATAGACATATTTAAATATTCAATATTCAGAATTGAAAAATACCATCTATATGTATCCCTTGAGGGGTTACTTCCATATGGTTTCTTTACCCTGGGTTTCCCAATGCCCGGTCTACGAAAACCAGCCGTTTTTCTTGCGGCGCGCTGTCGACGCTCCCCGCCGCTGAGCGCCGCAATGTCCACACCACCTGCGCTCAGACTCATCGAGGATGGGTCTTGCAGTTGAAGAGCTGTGGAAGTTGTGGAGATACTGAATCAGAACACCAGAAAAAACTGGGAAGCTTGACTGTCCTACTCTACCCCAATCTGGTTTATAAACTCCATTAGCCAATTCGATATACATACATACATATATAATATACACCATTTTCAAGAAAGATGGCTCGGCCCACTTCCAAAGTGCGCGTATAGATGGCGTCGACTTTTTGAATTTTGACACCTGAAAAGGGCATGAAATCCATTCCCCTTACTTTTGTGGGCCGCGCCATCTATGCCAGAATGTGTTGCCAATGTGTTTCAGGGTTGCGCCATCTATGCAGGGATTCTTAAGTCCAAAGTTTCCAAGTCTCCGCAACATTCACCCAGTCGGTTGCGCTCGATTTTTTCTCTTCCCTTTCTCCTTCTCCTTTCCCTTTCCCCTTTCCTTTTCTCCTGTCCCCTTCCCTTTCTCCTTTCCCTTTCTCCGTTCCCTTTCTTCTTTGTTCTCCTTTTTTCCTCTCTCCTTTCTCCTGATCCTTTCTCCTTCCCATTTCCTTTTCTTCTGTCCCCTTCCCTTTCTCCTTTCCCTTTCTCCGTTCCCTTTCTTCTTTGTTCTCCTTTTTTCCTCTCTCCTTTCTCCTGATCCTTTCTCCTTCCCCTTTCCTTTTCTTCTGTCCCCTTCCCTTTCTCCTTTCCCTTTCTCCGTTCCCTTTATTCTTCTTTGTTCTCCTTTTTTCCCTTCTCCTTTCTCCTGACCCTTTCTCCTTCCCCTTTCCTTTTCTCCTGTTCCCTTCCCTTTCTCCTTTCCCTTTCTTCTTCTTTGTTCTCCTTTTTTCCTTTCTCCTTTCTCCTGACCCTTTCTCCTGCCCCTTTCCTTTTCTCCTGTCCCCTTCCCTTTCTCCTTTCCCTTTCTCCGTTCCCTTTCTTCTTTGTTCTCTTTTTTTCCTCTCTCCTTTCTCCTGATCCTTTCTCCTTCCCCTTTCCTTTTCTTCTGTCCCCTTCCCTTTCTCCTTTCCCTTTCTCCGTTCCCTTTCTTCTTTGTTCTCCTTTTTTCCTCTCTCCTTTCTCCTGATCCTTTCTCCTTCCCCTTTCCTTTTCTTCTGTCCCCTTCCCTTTCTCCTTTCCCTTTCTCCGTTCCCTTTCTTCTTTGTTCTCCTTTTTTCCTTTCTCCTTTCTCCTGACCCTTTCTCCTGCCCCTTCCCTTTCTCCTTTCCCTATCTCCGTTCCCTTTCTTCTTCTTTGTTCTCCTTTTTTCCTTTCTCATGAAACTCAGACCCCAGGTTTTCATCCTGCGCAAGAACTTCACTATTTCATTTTCATGAAACTCAGGCCCCAGGTTTTCATGAAACTCAGGCCCCAGGTTTTCATGAAACTCAGGTCTCTTAGATTTTATGTCAGTGATTATCCCCTTTTGTGGTTTTGGATGGATAGGGCAATTCAGGCATCAACATTCCTTGAATTGGGCAATCCATCCTTTGGGGGGTCATTACAATTCCAAAAAATTATCATAACCCCGAAAAAAATATTGTCGCGGATTAGAAAAAAATATTGTCGCGGATTAGATAGGGAGGTTACCGGTTCAACCAACCCTTATAATATCCAGCAACCAAGCAATCTAATCCGCTGGGGGGTGTCCTAAACCAATTTTTAGTTAAATGGAGGTGTGCATTGAAGTTGCGAGGCACGGAGCGGTTCGCTCCCTCCATTTACCCAAAATCGGTTGATTAATATATGAGTATCTGGATGTAGGTCGGCAACCAATTTTCAGACTCCACAAACTGCATCCCAGTAAACGTCACCAGCGTCCAAGCCCGCATCGACGTTGGCAACTGACGAATTTGAGCAGGCATCATCATGTCTTGCAGATCCCCCAATGCAGAGCCCTTCTGCAGCCATTGCCGGCACAAGTCCAAGATTTGAGCTACATCTGTTTGGTGGCTGGACGGGGCACTCATCAACCACCCCTTTTCCATGGCATCCAGAAGCAATCCCACTGCCATAGCGCCTTCCGCTGCCTTTGCCTCAAAATCCTCATCATGGACCTCCTCATCATGGACATCCTCTTTTGCGGCCTCTGCCACCTCACTTGGAGCTGCTGCTTCAATTATTTCCTCTTCTAAGCTCGCAGCCAGCTTCTTTTCCAGCTCCTCCAGCTCAGCTGGTGATCTGTCAGGCTTGGTTTCAATCTTGACGTCTTTGTAGAAAGCCTTGAAATGCTCCCAGGCCACTGAGCGGAATTTCGGCTTCTTCCAACCAATCCAAGCATGGGTACAACGGAAATCTTCGATGTAAATGCACCATGAATGATACATCTCGTCGGGCCACTCTTCATTCAATGGTAAAGACCATCTGCCACATTCGAAAAGAAAACGCATGCACTGGAAGCTGAGCTGTAGCTTCGGCAACCATTTTGATTCGGGTGTCTGTTTGGGTCTGGCTTCTGAAGGTTCCGAAAAACCAGCAGCAGAGCTGGCAGCAGAGGCTTCAGTCCTTCCGGCCCCACTTTTTTTTGCAGCTGCGTTTGCCTGCTCTGCCGCCTGCATGGCACCATAAAAGACTTGATCCTTGAACATGCCCTCGAGTCTGTGCATGTCGGCAGCTGTCAGCCGAAGCTGTCGGTGCCAATGCAAGGCCCTCGCAGGGGCTGTTTGATGTTTTGCTCGTTGACCGAAGCTTGCATCTGGTTTCCATGCAAAGATAATGTTGAACAGCATTGAAAACAAATATATCAGTGCTCCCCACACATCCTTCTTCCGAAGCGATTGAAAAAAGCGTTTCGCCACCTGGAAATCAGCTTGTGGCTCGGAGAACCAATCCGGCGGGGACTTGTAAAATGAAAGAGCATTTGCCTGATTGTGCCTCCTGGCCCTCAACATGTTTGCTCTCCTCAGCTTCTTATGGGGAGGAGCCTCTGGACCCGTGACGTCTGCCGGGGGTGGAGGCGGTAATGCCGAAGCCTGGCTTGAAGATGCCCCCCTGTCAGAGACTTGCACACGCCCAGGCGGTAGAGGCACTGAACTTTCCTGAATTCTTTTTTTCTTTGGTGCCATGGCTGTAGACAAACCTACCCCTGGAACACTACTGAAGTTGTTGCTGGTGTCGCATTGAAGCCAAATTGGGCTTCGAACAGCATGAAAACGAAAAAATGCTCATATCAACACAGGCTTGAACATCCTATAAGGGTAGAAAGGACCCAGCGCCGAGGCCACCCCGGACCCGCCCGGCACCTCCTTCCTTCGCTTCGCCTGCACCAGGCGCCGTTTCTCCAGGGCATCGTGGAAGGCCGCCGCCAGCATGGCCGCCGGCATCGTGACGAAGGCCCAGGCCGAGAAGAGCGAAACTCGGGCGCCGGAAACGGTGGCAGCCACGGGTGGTAAGAAAACCCGCAACCAGGGAACGAAAAACGTGGGAAAGATGGAGACAAATTGGGAAATCAAGGGGAAAATGGATTATTGAACTGATGATAAATGTGAAGTAAGGAGCAAACATGAGATAAACATCGGGAGAGAACTAGGAAAAACTGGGAAATTGATTTACATGTGGTGATTTATGCAGCAAACATTGTGATTTGAGAGGATTGGCAAACATTGGGATTTGAGAGGATTGAAAGGTGAGATGGCGGTTTGTGGTTGGAATTCAAAGATAGTTTTTTATATAGAATGAATCATAAAACAAATATATGATTATATGTGTAAGTATAATGTATTATGATGTATATTAATATGACGTAATCCTTCGGTACAAGACAATTACATTAGATACCTGGAATATTTCCGGATAAGGAGGGTACATCAAGTCAGAGGCATGCGGCATGATACTATAATTCTATCGAACGACTTATCGGAAAATGATGGTATAGAATAATTCCGTAGTTAGGCTCTATAGTAGGACTCCAGTGAGGGACTTATGAACCACTTACTTGCTGGAACTGATTTGAAAAATAGGTGCTTCGTTCAATCAATTTGCAAAACAGCAAAGTCACATGGTTGTGAAAATCATGTTCAGCAAATTTGATCTGGTTGGTGGTTTCAACCCCTCTGAAAAATATTAGTCAGTTGGGATTATTATTCCCAATATATGGGAAAACAAAAAATGTTCCAAACCACCAACCAACCATAGTATGCCATAACCACAGTTATATAGTTACTATAGTTATATACCATAGGTATAGGGGGACCATATTCCAAGTTCTAAGATTATTAATTCATAGTTGCCATAGGTGCTTTCCACCAAAACAAAGGAAGGTTGCGAAGCAAGAAGATTGCAGCGAAATTTGGAGCCCCCGATCCAGTCAACCAGCCCCGATCCGTCATGAAGACAAAACCATGACTCAAACACCTTCAGCATTTGGTTTTATGATGTTTTATGTCAGGTGTTTGAGTCATTTTGAAACCTTCAAATGTTGAAACCTTCAAACACCATGTTTCAATCTTTGACGCTTCACCAAGATGGACTTCATCTGCTTATCATGTTTGTTCGCACAGAAAGATTGGTTCAAAAAACAAACGGTTTGGATGCGTGGACCTGCTACTTGCAAGAAGTTGGGAGCCAACATGTGCCACTGACAGTGCCGCTGCATCTGAGAAACAAATGTGCATCACTCGAACCTTCACAGGGTACTCAGTCATTGGATAGTCCCCACTCATGTGAATGAGCCTCAGCCAGCAGGCTGGGGTGATTGCCTGTGCCATCGCCATCCTTTGTACAACTTGTAATGGGAAGGCACTATCTTATGGCTACAACATTCTACAACCCAACAATTCGGGGTACACTTCCGGTTATAAGTGGAAATGTATGGAAATGCAACCATAGTTTTAGCGGCCCCACAGCCCAACTTATTGCCATTGCCACGGTGCATTAATACACCCAGCTGCACCTCAAAGATACCTACAGAAAATGTGGGTGATGTTTGTCGTATTCCTACCAATCTAATCCCGTTTTTGGTCGCGCCTTGTACGGCTATGTATATATAGACAATATATTACATTTATACATATAGTTTCCTTTGTAATTACACATTCACACAATGTTTTATTGAGTCAGGCAGTCATGTAATTTGAAGTGCAGCATTCAGCATACATGGAACATATTTTGTGAGGTTGCGGTTATTTGGCGTGCGTTTATTTTAACTGTCAGATGACCTATGAACCGGTCCCAGAAAAAAAAAGGTGGGAATGATTGAATTCGAAGTGAAGTGAATTGCATGCGTTTTGCCCAAAAATGTAAATTCCCACATCGAACGGTTCATGCTCATTTTCTGGATGAATACATGTTTGGGGGTATACCAAGAACTATTTCTGAACACACATGGTTTATCAAAATGGCCATTTATACCCTATTTCAGACACACACATCAATTGACTATGGTTAACCACAAAGAATCATCTAAACCATTAAAAAAATACCCCTATCCCATCTCGTGAAATACTGGATAGGATTCACAAACAACATAATCATCTCCAAAAAAACAAGTTGGTATAACTACAATTTCATACCCAAGGGTATGTGCAATGGCTCAATTGACTATTGGTGAACCACAATTATCCACAATTAAGCAACTATCGTTTGGTTGAGAAACTCGAAACAGTTCCTCAGTTCTCACCATTTGGAAGTTTCCGGAAACGAGGGGTACCCCCAGTTATCATCCGTTTTTGTTTGGGATTTTCCGCTATATACTATAAACCATACCTTTTGGGGTACCCCCATGACTTAGGAAACCCCCATTGAAGAAGGATATAGGCAAACAGTGGATACCCGGATACCGCTCCCTGACCAGCTCCAGGTACGAGAATTGCATCGAAAACCTGCGGGTCCAGGGGCACAGCAGCTTCTAAGCGGTCTACGTGGTGGTTCATCCAAGTACCTATAAGTGGGTTATAACGCCACTTCTAAATAGACCAACTAGTATTACATAAAATTGGCGTTTCACACCAGGTACTTGCACCAGTAGTACCGCACAAGCAAGTGGCGGAAGTTTCAGGGATAGGACGCTAAAGGAGAGGTGAGTTGTTGTGATGCATGGATGGCAGAGCAAAGTCACTGATGGACCGAAAGGTGGTTGGAGTTGTGTTTTTTGGAGTGGTTGCAACGGTTGCAGTGGTCAACTCGCCCACAACTGCTAGACGTAGTGTGGTGTAGCGCAGTTGTAGTTGTAGTTGTAGTTATAGTTGTGGTTGTAGTTGTAGTTGTAGTGTAGTGTAGCATTTGCATTTGCATGTGCATTTGAACATTTGCATTTGCATTCGCATTTCTATTTGTATTGTAGTTGTCGTGTGTAGCGTAGTGTAGTGAAGTGTTTTCTGCAACCTTGAAAACGATGCTATTCTGGGAGACTTCCTCAGTATTGAACTTGACAAAATCAAAACGCCGCAATTCTGCGAGATTTCCTCAATGCTTGAACTTTACAACGTCAAAAAAACGAAGGAATTCTGCGAGACTTCCTCAATTGTCAAGTTGACACTATCAAAAACAATTTTCCACTCCATCTGTCTAGAGTGCTGCGCCTGCCACGAAAAGTGATGCCAGCTCATACAAAGTGTTGCACCTGTCACGCAAAATCACCTTGCCAAAATGCAACCCCTCTCAGGAAATCAGCACCCTGACCTCCTAACATCTCTGATGAACATGTCTCTTGTACTGTGCCTGCCACGCGAAATGCATCTTTGCAGATCCTCTTGAAATGTCCCCCGCCTGCCATCGTTTCTGGAAATGCTACAAAACTTTCACGTTTCGCGCACCTTCGACAAAGTGCAGAATCACTTGTGCCTGCCACGCAAAATGACGCTTCAATGTCCAAAAGTGGACCGATCATGTGGTGCCCCGTGCATTTTGACTTCGAAATGTGCTTCACGCCACAACACCGTGCACTTTTTCCACATCTCAACTTCCCAACGTGCTTCGAGCATGATGTGTTTTGTACATTTTGACTTCAACATGTGCTTCGCGCCACAACGGCGTGCACTCTTTCCACATTGCAACTGCCAAAAGTGCTAGGAACATGAGGTGTTTTTACCTTTTTCACTTTCAAATGTGCTTCGCGCCACAACGGCGTGCCATGTTGCATCTCTCATCTGGCCAGATGGCTCCGCACCCGCCGCTTTAGCGAGCCTACTTTTCGATCCTCTGGAGCCACAAATCATTTGAAAAACGCAGTGTTTCGCGACTTTCCTACCTTTTCGCGCACCTGCATCTTCTTCTGACTCTTTCTCTTCTCTGAGCTTCTTGCTTCTTCTGTTCTCTTTGCTGACTCTTGCCACCTCTGCTTTTTCATCTGTCCATATCGTCGGAAGTTTGACTTCTAAACTTCCTTCGAACAAGTATACTGTAACTGGGATAGCAAGTGGGTTAGCCACTTATAAGTGGACGTTGCCCCAACTTAGCCCACTCATAACTAAGGTTACAACCTACTTACTAAGTGGGATGAACCACCAAGTACAATCCTATCTACCTACACCCTCCAAGTACCTATAAAAATTGCGTTTCACCCCCATGTTGCTTATCTTTGCTTGGGGCTACTGGATATCACTGGATACTTGATCATATCTCTTCCCATGATCTTACTACTTACCTACTTTTACCGTTTTCTTTGGTATTATAAAAGAAATCTTGTATAGAAGAATATAGTTGCGGAATGCAACCCTATGATAATAGATACTCGGATGGGATAGAATGATAGGTAGGTTTACCCACCATTAAAAAGTCCAAGTTGTCCTTTTTAAATTCCTTTTAATCATTCAACAATGTTCAATTTTATGACAAGTTAGGATTAATAAGCCCGCCCAAGTCAATCCCACCCCGGCTCATCCCCGATTTTGGGGCAATACTAAGATCAATTAGGTGGCGTTTTCCACCTTAAATAGTGGGTTTCACCCCCCAAGTTGGCTTCTTCTACTTTCAAGTAGGGTTACAATTTCCAGGGTTACTTACTAACCCTTTCCTATCTCATGTTTATTCGTTGCTGGCGCATGTTTCTCATGCTTACCACATCCTGCTGCAGCCCAGGATGACCTACGCTTTGGAAAGAGGAGGCAATGTCTGGGCTCCAGCCGACCAGCCCCGTGGGATCACATGCAAGGCATCCGCTCTGCCATCTGCATTTGGAGCATATGCCGGTCCCCATGATCTCGATTTTGATGCCAGCGATGGATGAGTGATGCCAGAACAATGGCTGAGGTGGGCCGGTGAGCTGCGTGTGAGCTGATGAGCTTCTGTTTTGAGCAGAATGCCCATGGAGAGCGTCACAGGACCCCTGTTGGCTCACGGGACCTTCATGGATTTTAGTGGATTTCTCATGCCAAATCTGATTAAGAGCAATGGATTGCCCTTTCACAAAAATTGGGCCCTCATGGATGCTAAAACAACTCCGTCATGGATGCTGATATCCAGCTAATCTCATCAGAATGGATGCTGTTTAACCCTTTATGGACGCTAATTCCAAGCTGGTTTCACTAAAATTGATGCCTTATTGATGGTCCTTTCCCACCTATTCCCTCCAAACTCAGGCCGTTCAACCCTTCATGGATACTAATTTATAACTAACTGAGTTCATCAAATTTGACCCCCTGAAGGATGCACATTGATTAATTACTATGGCAGCTAATTACCAAGCTGTTTTTTTTTTTTAAACTGATACCCCATGATACCCCATGGATCCTAGTGTGAAGCTAATTTAAACAATACAAACCCCTCATGGAGGTTACTGTCCAACACATTTATCAAAATTGATCCCCTCATGGATGCTACTAAGCAGCTAATTCCCATAGAATCGATGCTCCATCGGTGCTTATTTGCAAGCTAATTCCAGCAACATTAGTTCATGGATGAGTGAAAGGCACATTATTTCGGGGGGTTGTTTTTTTGACTCCCTGACTGGAACTTGTTGACCTTGTTGACCTTGTTGACCTATAAGGGGGGGTTATTAATCCGGTGTTGTCATTAACTATGTAGGGGGTGGCTTCTTGTACCAACAGCTCATATGCAGGCAACTTGATCAGGTGGGTTTCACCCAAGTAATTTCATTGACTTGACAAACAAATAGTTGCAAGTTGCAACGTTTGATACAGTTGTACCTTTCTGTTGGTTCACCAGTGAATATCCCGTTCACATCATTTTTCATTCGTTGGTCGAAGCACGTCAAACCATCACCGCGAACTCTGCCAAGGGACCAATAGTTGCTGTACCAAAATGCGAAGCTTCGCTCTTCACTCTTCACCTGAAACTCGCTGTGAAGGAAGTACCAGTTGAACCTCAGCGAGACATGGGGCGACGTGGTGCAACGGATTCTGCTAGTCTATGACAAGCTTCAAAAGTTGAAGACGAAAAAGGATCGTACAATTTATGTCCAAAGTGGGAACTTGGAGATAGATAGATTAGTGGATCAAATAGATAGATAAGATAAGATATGATAAGACAAGACAGGATAAGATAAGATAAGATATATAGATAGATATATCCTTCGAAAACAAATGCTGCCTTGGCCTATCATATATGTTTGCCCCTTTTGGAGCGCGCATGACCCTGATCTTCCCGGAATGAGTTTGAATAATAAATCTACAATGTGGGGCCCCTGTTCGATAGCTGGTGAACACAAGCGCAATAACTGTTGGGTTTATGGTAGTTCTATAGTTTCTACTAGATGAGGTCATAAACCATGTAAGGAGGATTTTTTGAAAAACACCTATGAAAAAAATGGTGGCTGGGTTGGCTTTATCACATCAAATCGTTTCCCGAAATTCGGCAGGTCAACGGTTCAGCCACCCAAGTCCCACAGTTATAGCCCTTAACAATCCTTAACAGTTATAGCTGGCTTATTTCAATTAGCAATTAGTACATAACTGTACCATGAAATGGATATGTAACATGAAATATGTACCATGAAATCAGCTAAGGTTGGTTGTACCCAGTACATACACAATTAGTAATCATAAGTCTACTTAATGTTGGATACTGATTAGTGTGCCCCCCCCTCAACAATTTTATTTAGGCTACTCAATAACTCGCCATTTTCTGCCCCCCCCTCCAACAATTTTTAGGATAGTCAACTGAAGTAAGGATTTCAATTGACATCAATCTACTTTCAACTGATTTTCCATTTTAACCCCGACAAAAATAACCCCAAAAAGTTTTTGTGCACAATGGGGTACCATCGAAACAATTACATTATTGAGAATCTGGGTCACTCATGGGGTACCCCCTTGAAAAATTGTTTGGGAGCTGTTGTTTGATAAGGGTTTAATAAGGCATCTAATTATGTGAGAAACCTTGCATGTTCAAGGTTTTAACATGGATACGGCTTTTCTAAAGTAAATGGACCAGCTTTACCAAAAGAAAGGTGTATAAAGGTGGATAGAGCTCCTCCTGAAAAAATTGGATCTGAGAAAAAACTTCTCACAATAGAGGCCCACCCCCCATTCACAAGATACTCAATGATTGTTGAAAAAAAACACACAATAGAGTCCCAGGACACTAATCGGTTTTTTTTACATGACTTATCCAACTGGCTAAAATTTCATGATAGCTGGCTTAACTGCTTAACAGTTATGTCATCTTTAAGGCCCTAAAAAAGGGCCGCCCAAGTGGTCCAAGTCCCATACTTCGCCCAGTGACGTGGACATCCAGAACCAAAAGCAGAGCAAGACGTAGGAGACTTGCCTTGGCCATCAGATAGGGCCCCAAAAACCGGTTTCTCATTCAACAAAGATATGACAAAAAATATCCTTTCTTGGGAGCAATTTTCTGTGGCTGAATTAGTCTTCTTGATATGTAGATATAATATGGATATCTGTATCCTGAATTAGGGATTCCAGTCCAAACTTGGTTGAGTGAGAAGGAACAGCATTGGGTTTGGGCTCCCAAATTCTTGAATTCTTACACTACTTGAGCCAGAAACCTGCCATTTTGACATTGCACGATGGGTGTCATGATTTTTGGGGGCTGTGTCCAAAACTGTATGCTCATCAAGATTCTCGCAAGTGGGCTTGTTCAGTGTCGGATACAATTTTGGCCCTCTACCAGTTATCAGTGATAAGTACTTATAACTTTATACCCCCCAGGTATGGAATGTCATGGAATGTATAATCCCATTTACAACCAGTTATAACCAATTGTAACCATGTATAATTCGCAAACCGCCATAACTCCATAACTGTATATATTACACGCCTGTTGACTATCAGTTCTTGCAATCTTTCATGGGTCTTGCTACCATCCATCCCGGGGAAATGGCTTCAGGAACTCTACCAATTTCACGTAGTCATGTAAGAGAAAACCTGCTGCAAAGTGCAGCAGCGTCTGCTTTCATCCAGATGTTTGAAGAATTTCAACCCCTCTGAAAAATATTAGTCAGATGGGATCATGATTCCCAATATATGGAAAAAATGAAAAATTCCAAACCACCAACCAGATGTTTGAAGAAACATGTTGTGGATGAAAATCTTGATGATCCAGATGGTTGACAGCATGGCAGGCCTATTTTTTCATCTTTTCGAATGCATCCTGGTTGCAGCACTTGGTAGCCCCGGCTGATGATCACCTGAGGGCGATCGTCATGGTGGCTTGTTGATCCCGCCGAAAAACGTTGATTAGTCAACGAGTTTCGTGATATAATCGATGTTTACCCATCTAATTAGTTTAGTGATATCATTGATGTTTACATAGTTTTACACTGTTTTACATATTACCCATCTAATCCCCAACAAGGCGAAAAATAAATCGAGTCGAGTACGGCATTTCAGTCAATCCAGAGACTCCAGAGGTCCTGTATCTCTATACCGAGTAGGTTGATTGCAACTTGAGAAAGAGGAATACCCCTATCGCATCCCATGATACTGGTTGGTTAATGGGTATCCCGTTAATTGTGGATTACAATAATCCCCAATAAACCATGTGGATCCATGTGGTATAATCCTCTGTAATAATCAATAAACAGTGGTATCACTTTAGTGCCTCTCAAACGATCAACACTTGTGGACAGGTGATCTAATCTGGACCTTGCCCAATGGAACAGGCCGATACAGGTTGGAGCGTGGTAGTAGAATTTAGCTCTCTATCGGTATCTATCGGTACACGCTGGTGCCCCGTGGTTATATTATGTCATATTTGTGCCTTTACAAACCCA
Source organism: Cladocopium goreaui (assembly GCA_947184155.2). Lineage (NCBI taxonomy): Eukaryota > Dinophyceae > Suessiales > Symbiodiniaceae > Cladocopium > Cladocopium goreaui. The sequence continues at coordinate 175,871 of CAMXCT020000368.1, read as the reverse complement.
TCTAACACGATAGTTACCCTCTGGTAAACTAACACAACTATGGGAAAATCACGATTGCCAATGGGCAAAATCCACTATTTCAATGGCCATGTTCAATAGCTATGTAAACGTTTACCAGAGGGTAAGCTACTTATAAACCAACTTCGCCAAGTAGAGGGCGTCCAAAATGGGATGGTTACTGAACCACTGAGATACCCAGGTGGCACGCGGTTCCACTAGTAAGTGGCCACAAAAAGTGGCCATACGTGGTCATTGAAGATAGCGGTTCTACGCGGTTCTGATATCCCAAATTATGGTGGTATTACGGTATTACCATAGCTACCATGATACACTTCTTTTCCACCCCCAACCCCCAAGTAGGATCTTGACTCATTTTTTCAACACAGCGAGGGCTACTTGGCTCGACCCTGCTATGCACAATGCATTGCACCGAATGCATGTCGTAAATGTCTCACAAAAATACAATTACTGTAATGCATATTAATGCATATTAATGCATATTAATGCATATTAATGCATATTAATGCATATTAATGAATATCAATGCATATTAATGCATATTAATGCATACGAATGCATATTAATGCATGTTAATGCATATTAATGCATATTAATGCATATTAATGGATAGTAATGCATATTAATGCATATTAATGCATATTAATGCATAGTAATGCATATTAATGCAAATTAATGCCCAAAACCACTTCTAGAACGGTTGACATGATGCGGTCTGGTGATTTTTAATTGGTTCCCTTTGTATCCTTTGCCGATCGATGCCAAAAAAACAGTTTGGTGGTTTCAACCCTCTTGAACAATCTGGTCATTGCGAATCATATCCGAACAAAAAATCATTGAAATCACCAAGAAGTTCATCATTGGCAATTGTTTGGTTCTATAACGTTCTATACCCATATTTGTCCCCAGTTTACATTGTTAAACCATGTTAAACCATATTAAATGCCCATTTCCTTGAGAAAACCTTGCCACCAATAACTCTCAACCAACCCTCACCTGCAACACGTCGTGGAATGCCGGCACGAAGCGTTCCAAGGCCAACAAACCTCGTAGGTTTGTTGCTTCAAAGCATGACTGCTTATATGGTTTGCTTGGTGGCTCATCCCACGAATCGTAAGTGGGTTATAACCCCAGTGATTGACATGGGATTTTTGTAGGGTTAATCCACTTATAATTGGGGTTATAACTCACTAACTAAGTGGGATGAGCCACCAAGTGGCTGCAAGAGAATATGAACATCTACATGGTTCTGGTTCCGTGATTCGTCCCTGTAAAGATTTTTTTTAGGTGACATTTCAGAATCTTGACATGTTGGCAAATCCAGAGGCCAACATAGGCCAACCACAAAACCACGTCAACGGGGAACATTTCTAGAGTCGTGGAAGGTCAACATGAAGGTCAACACTCCCTACATCTCCCTCCGTTCCTTGAACTTCACGACAAAGAATAGTGCTTTCATGTATTTACAATTATAGATTAGCTGCTAGCTATCTAGATACATCATTGATTACTTCATTTGAGCAGTGTTCAAAATCCCTCTATCATTCCATTGAATCCTGGTTGGTAGGGATTTCCCGTTCTTGGATTATTAGAATCCCCAATATATGAAGGGTAGTATGATCCCCTATCATCAACCAACAAGGGTAGATCGCAGCCACTGCTCATTTTAGGCTTTTCATAAATGAACCCATTTCTAATAATCCAATATTGGATATCTAGATACATCATTGAATAAATAATCCAAGCACGAGAAATCCCGACCAAGCAGTATAATTTAGCCTTTTCATAAACCAACATCAATGGCCATTTCAGGAACATTTATTGGAGGTACCTGCCATATATGTTTGGCCCATTTTTTAGGCACAAACATAATATGGTAGGAAATATCCCCACAAAATATGGTAGGGACATATCCCACTTATATAAGGCCAATATATAGTTTCCGGGAAAATCCCCACTAAATATGGCACCAGCGAAGAAACCAAGGGACGCCAGAGGCGAATGACCTTGCCGAAACGAAACAAGCCGCCTCCGCCGATCTTGACACCTGGCGGTGCACCGAAAAAAACGAAAGGTTGGTGGATGAACCATAGTCTATACTATACCGTACAATGTGGGGCCCCCGTTCGATAGCTAAGTTGGTTTATAACTACAATAACTAGGGTTTATGGTGCTTATAAGTATAGTTAGATGGGGTTATAAACCCACATATAACTATGGGGGCCCACATTGTACCATATTAACAATATTGACCATAGTCACCATAGTCTAGTTATGGTTTACTTAATATGGTTGAGTATGATTATATAACTAGAATTTCTATAGTAACTATGGTATAGTGTAACTATAATGGTTATATATATATGGTGTTTATGGTATACTATAAATATAATTTATCTTGTCAAACTATGGTGGGTGGTAGACTGTATGGTGACTTATTTCTAACTTATACTATAGTACTATAGCTTCTTCAACGATGGCGATATACTAAATATAGTATAACTATTATAGTCTATGCAACTCTGGCTACAACTATAGTGACGTCTAACTATAGTTCAGATTTATTGTAACTATAGTTTTCAAACGGGGGTTTATACCTATAGTTCAGTATAGTACAAGTTGGTATACTTTATAGCTATGGGTTAGTATAGTAACTATGGTATAGTACAGTAGAGTAACTATGGATAATATGTTCATACATTATAGTCTAGTGTAACTATAGTTTATCCTGCCAATCTAATGAATTATGTATTCTGCCAAGAAAAACAATGGTTTAGACATATTATAGTATACTGTAGCGATAACCATGTGGTTTATTACCACCGTTTATTACCCATTGGTTTTTAAACTATGGTATACTATAGTGATAATATCCATAACTTGTAGTTAAGCTTGTGACATATCGTGAACTTACACGAAATTACTAATTTGCTCTTGTGCAAAGTCTTGCCCCAGTCTGTTAACTAAATGGGTTAATTTCATTCGGGGAACTCCGGTTTATGGCGATTCAAACTAAGTGAGCTGGGTTAATAAAGCAACTTAGAACTAGCGGGAACCACCTTGAATGAAGAGAAATGTGATGAAGGGAATAAACGGCGAATGATGAAATTGTTTGGGTAATTCTTGCAATGATTATAATGAACCATCCCAATAGCCAACCATTTGGTGTCATATTAAAGCATCCCAAATAGGGCATAGAAAATGTCAAAAAACACCCAGTGTGCTCGGTTTATGATTGCTTTTACCTCACTACAACTAGATGGACTATGGATGTACAGGTGAAGTACTTAGATGGACTATAGATGGACTATAGATGGACTTTTGCCTCACTACTATGGACTACTTAGATATCTTCATGATTTAGTGAACTCGTCAGAAACTCCATGAAGATATCCACTGGTCCCCAAGTCATCTCCCTCCACTCAGTGGATGACCAACATGGGATGACCCAAAAAAAGTCAGCCCTTTTTTATGCCCTATTTTGGTCAATGCCCATATGAATTGTGGGGGTATTCCCTTACATAGGCCTAAAAAATAGGCCTTGTATATGGTAGGTACCTCCATTTTAGGATCCTGAAATTCCCATTGATTGGGTGTTTCCCAAATTGGGGTAGCCCCTAAATCATTCAATTTTGATTATGTCTGGGGAAAGCACTGAAACACCCCAGTAGACGCCGTCAAAGAAGTATATAATTCGACATCATGTGATTTGATGTGATTTCAAAAAGGGGCAGACAATAAAAAGCGGGGCTGCTTCCAACAAAGCCATAATGTTGGATCACCTCAGGGATCAGTGGTAAGGAAGTAACAGTTATTTAGCCACCTATGCCAGCAGGGGAATATGGAATGATATCCATGTATTAATTAGATACAAAATATGGAATTGTTAACAGTATTGCTATTTAAATATATATTTACTGTAAATAAGTATGGTATTGATAAACAATACTGTTCAGCAATAACAAGTGATTGGTGGCTTTAGCTGTGCCAAGAAAGGCTTTGAAACCTTATCTCGGGCATAGACTGGGATATACCGGATATAACTCTTTGACTACCTTCTGGTAAACAGCCACATAACCATGGAAAATCACCATTTTTACTGGGAAAATCCACGGACTAAATGGCCTTTTCAATAGCTATCTTTGACATAACCAGAGGAATTCACTATTTCGACTTGGGCCATTTTGAAGTTCGCAAACTGTAAATACGTTTACCAGGCCGGGTATTTAGCCATGCGTTTCCACTGATTCCCCGTCATAGGTATCTTGCACATAGCTTCAAGGGACATAGTATATACCCTCTGGTAAACTAACAGTTTGCTATGGAAAATCAACATGCTATCAATGGGAAAATCCACTATTTCGACTGGGCCATTTTCAATAGCTATGTTTGACATAACCAGAGGGTATATATATATGTTCCTACGGATGTGTTTGCCCCTGAAGGTACATTGATTTTTTACCTTAAAATTTTGATCTTAGTCCGCAATATTCACCAATCTTCATCTGGTTAGTGGTGCAATAACCATCTTGAAAAATAGGAGTTCGTCCATGGGAAGGATGACATCCCATTATTATGGAAAATAAAAGATGTTTTAAACCACCAATCATATATACTGTATATATATATTGTTGATAAGCCTGAATACGCAGCAAAAAATGTATATGTTTTTCTTAGATTTGGTTTATTTGCGGCAGAGACATCAAATGGCCGTTCATCATTCCAGACATATTAATCAATCTAAAAGGTGGCACCCCCTAGCTATGAAGCTATTGGTTGGTTTTTTGTCCCATATTAACTATATGTAGATATGTCTACCTACCATAAATTGTCATAAATCCTAAAGAGCCTAGGGCCTAAGAAACCATTTGAGCTATCGAACTGGGGCACCACAAGAGGTATTTCACCGGCTGCCATGGCTTGAAAAACCGCCTGCAAGATAAGTCACTGTCAGGGGTAGCGAACCTGTGCAGCGCCGCAGCAGAGTTTCAATGTGCCATGCGCAAGTTTCAACAATTGTGATATACATGTCCGCATGTCAAGGAACTGTTTGTCTAGCAAAAATATGCGTAGGAAACCTATATATGGGGATAAAATGGAATATAATGGTGATATACATATATATATATAACAAGCAAATATGGGGATTTGAATGGGATTTACTCTTTGAAAAATATATATCAGGCTTAGTGGATCCAGAAATAAAGCTTTGGTGTTTTTTTAGGTAAACAATTAATCTTGTGAATTTAATGGGCGCTTAGAAGGTATTTGCCCAGCTCAGCACTAGTGAAATATAAATGGATATGGATATAATTTAATGGAATTAACTTGAAATGGACTGTAAAACTGGATTGGTTTGTTTAGGAAAGTTGAAGCCGGGAACCATGGTTTTTTATTGGTTGTTACTAAATGTAGCAGCGCAACCTGCCAAATTTTGGTGATCCGTGGCGCCTTTACGCTGGGCCGATGCCTGCCCTAACTGGGTTTCTCAGCACTGGTTTCCAGCCATTGGTGTGGAGTGCCAACAGAACTTACTGAAGCTTAGGGAATCTGGTTGTTGCCCTCTGGTTATTTAACATAAAACATGGAAAAATGGCCCATTTGTAGATGGGTTACCTATTAAAAGTGGTGATTTCCATGGCTATGTTAAATAACCAGATGGTAATTGTTCTGGATTGGATCGTTCCCCCATTCCCTACTAAGCACCAGTAAAATAAAGTGTGAACAAAAGAATCCAGTGATGGCAGAACCTCATCCCAATTCAAATGCAAACCTTGTGATTTATCATTCCGCTTGGTGTTGAGATGAAACACCATCTCATTTAAATGGAGGTTTCCTGAGGGGGGTACGCTCCAATCATCCATTTTAATGGCATATTCTCTAGTATAAACCATCCATTTTGGGGGTACCTCCATTGATGGAACCCCAAATCAACGATCTCCTGGAGCCAGGTTGATGTCAAGGGTCAATCCCCTGGAATCCCCGGGGTGTTCACTTCAAGAAGAGTTGGTAGTTGTGTATCTTCATCTGGATAAGTTCATGTTGGTCAAACAATGCCATGTTGGATGTTTAAATAGCATCTCCCAGTCATCACCATTTTTATAGGTTGTATAAACGATTCCCAAATGGGTGGTTCATTGCTGTTTTACCCCCATTATAATCATCCACCAAGCTGAAGAGTTGTTCCATGATGGGATATGACTTCCCCAATCCCAACCAGAAGGCCACAGGTGGCATGTCCCCTGCGTTCAAGGGGCAGGCCAAAACCAGCAAATCTGCTACACCTCAGGAGCACCACTCCTTTAGTTCAATTAAACAAAAATACTTTACTTCGTGTGATCCCACCATGACATTTATACATTTTGTTACTGGCAAATCCTCTGGCATTCTATCTGACATATTTTCTGACATTCGATCTGGCATATCTTCTGGCATTCTACCTGGCATATCTTCTGGCAGATGTTCTGGCATATCTTCTGGCATTCCATCTGGCATTCTATCTGGCATATCTTCTGGTATTCTATCTGACATTTTATCTGGCATTCTATCTGGCATACCTTCTGGCATTCTATCTGGCATACCTTCTGACATTCCGTCTGGCATATCTTCTGGCATTCTGTCTGGCCGTTGAGGTCCAGCGGTGCACACTGAGCTGGGCAGGTCCCAGGTTGAGGTCCAGCTGTGCACACTGAGCTGGGCAGGTCCCAGGTTGAGGTCCAGCGGTGCACACTGAGCTGGGAAGGTCCCCGGTTGAGGTCCAGCGGTGCAGACTGAGCTGGGCAGGTCCTCGGTTGAGGTCCAGCGGTGCACACTGAGCTGGGCAGCTCGCAGGTTGAGGTCCAGCAGTGCGCACTGAGCCGGGAAGTTGGCGAAGAGCTTGGCGACGAGTTGGCAAGGTTGGCAAGGCGGAAGTGGAGGTGGAAGAGGCGGAGGCGAGGAGGAGGGCGAGGAGGACAGCTAGTCGAGGAGGAGGAGGAAGAGGAGGAGGAGGAAGAGGCGGCGGGCATGCGCTCTGATAAAATCTAACAACCCTAACCTGGCAGGTGGGGAAAAACAGCGCAACCAGATCAAAAATATCTTGGCAACTCCCCAAAAGATAGAAAAGTACTTTCCTACTTAATTGCAGGTAATTTTACATTTCGATCTGTATATATATATATATATATATTTTTTTAAATGTATTTATATGTTAGTTTATGCAAGAAAAGAAATACAAAACGAAACTACTGTATATTTCACCAGTCGGTTCACCCGTCGCAATGGTTCGAACAGTCACTCGATTCGGCCTCAACTCGACCAGACTTCACAAGTCCCGATTTTCCTTTCTCACCGCCCTTTCCTTTTCCAGTTTCCGGGCGAGTAGGACAATAGCAACTGACATGTCCTGCTTTCCCACAACGAAAGCATTTCACTTTAGTGACGTCCACAGTGCAGGATCCTGTGCCGTGCCTTCTGCTACCGCACTTTGCACATCGGCCCTCAGCTACCGTGTCGACGCCCCATTCTTCTAGGGAATAATACTCTGTATTCCCGCTTGAACTGCTCTCCAGAGCGTTCACCTTCTTTCCACTCACCTCGAAGTCATTGAACAACCTGTGCTGTTCCTCCCACCTCATAGCTGCATTTCTATACGATTCATAGGTGTCTGCACTGCTATGGTGGAGGATATAGTTCTTTACAGCTTCTGGCAGGCTTCTCAACAGAACCACTTGAGCCCACCACGACCATTTTGAGATTTCACATAAACAAATCAGCAGTGGTCAGAACCATTTGCCATTCGAATATATATACGGTTCGGATATAGAGTTCCATGATCTATGGTTCAATTATCAAACTTGTTCATCTAATCTATGATCTAATGGTCCGAATATCAAACTGTTTCATCTTATTCTTGTTTTTTTCACCTCAATGGTTCGTAATGATGGGCAATACGAAAATCCCTCAAAAGCCTCAGGTGGTATCATTCCCACGATCAATCAGCAAGGATGATGGTCAGATTGAGTGTGGCTGAAGAGATAAATTGAATACGAGCAGACTGAGGTAGAGTATGACTAAAAAATATGCAAACATGGAATGCAATCCCTTCACCCCAAAAAAATGATATCCAATTGGATCCGTTGCAATCACCAAATTTTGTTGGTTTTACCAGTTACAATCCCAATGAGACCAGATGAACATACTCAAAAAATGAAACCCAAAATGAAACCCAAAAAATGAGACCATACAATCCCAGTGAGCTTTCACCCGCTGGCATGAACGACCACTGGCTGCTTGAAAAAATCACCATTGTTCAACAGGGTGAATCATCGAAGTAAATGGGCTATACGCCAAAATGTTCAATTAAATTACCCTCTGGTAAACTAATCTAACTATGGAAAATCACCATGTTTAATGGGAAAGCTCACTATAAATGGCAACGTTCAATAGCTATGTTAGATTACCAGAGGGTACCAGAGGGTAAATCTCATTTATAAGTTGGTTTATAAGCCCCATTAACTAGTTCGATGTATGCTGGATCCGTAAACTTAAAAAGATTCACGAGTTATAATGTTATCACTATACAGTTGTTCTCACTGTATGTGAAATCATACTTAAGATCCCGTTACACACTATTAATTGATCAATAGATCTTAAATATATATATATATATCAAACATCATTAAATCAATATATATATATATTCAATCACTAGATACGTCTTCTTCTATATACATTTTCATCATTTTATACCACGTCATATCCCATTATATCAGTATATCTCACGTTGTATCACTATATCATATTATAAATGAACTACTATACCCCATTCTATCCCACTAATTGTAATCAATATATCTGAAATCACTATATACGACATGTTATTAACAATCATCATCTTATCTTTTTGTGTTGGCAATCACTATCTCCCACTATTATCATCCATATCATCCATATCTCTAAAAAATACTATATAAGATATCTTAGTAACAATTCCCAATCATTATGATCATATGATCCCATTATGACTCATATAGTCATCCCATCATCCCATCATCCCATCCGGACCAACAAAAAATCCCACTCTTATGATAGTTCTTAAACAAAAAAACAACTATACCCTATGGATCCAAGTACCTTCTTAGGAAGTGGGACTGGGGTATAATTTACTATAATTTGGAGGCTTTTTTGTACCTTCTCAGACAGTGTTTGGATCCACAGGGATAGTATGTTATTATCATATAATCACTATATCAATCCCCTTTTTTCCCGCGATTTTCATCCCGTCCCATCTCCGGACCGGTGCCACGTGACTGGAGGGATGCAGTAGCAACTTCCGTGGCTCTGGAGCCGAGGCCAGGCGCGCCAGGAACTCCGCGAGGAAGCCCAACATGGAGAGCCTACGGCGATGGGAACATATTGGGAAAATCCATGGTAAATGATGGGAAAATGATGGGAAAATGATGGGAAAATGATAAGAACATGATGGGAAAATTATGGGAAAATCATGGGAAATGATAAGACCATGATGGGAAAATCATGGGAAATTCATGGGAAAAATGATGGGAAATCAACCAAACAATGGCAAGAAAACACCTTTATAACTGGCTGTTTTCATGATATAAACCTTAGTTTACCCTCTGGTAATTTGACAGTTTGCTATGGAAAATGACCCATTTATAGATATGTATAATTGATTTACCTATTAAAGATGATTTTCCATAGCAAAGTGTTAGATTTCCAGAGGGTAACAGAAGGGAAAATCATGGGAAATGGCCAAACAAATAGGATTATAACATGTTTAACAGGCTGATTTCATGACATAACCTTAGTTAAAATTGGATTGTGTGGGGATTATTGATAATACTTGGTGAGCGAATGTAGAATCTAGACTAAAAAATGTACCACTGATTCACTGATAACTAGTATTACATCTGATTGGGGATGATAATGGGATATCATTACAACACACTATCACCAATATGTAAATGGGACAATCGAAAATGAAAAAACAAACATGGGCCTTATAGAGGGAAAATGACCATGGGTCAATGGGAAACATGGAAAATGTAAATGTCTATTGACCTATTGACATGCATCATCAGATTTGGCATTTGCAGTTCTGGCCCTTAAGAGGGCCTTAAATGGGATGCAACACAAGATGAAAAAAAACATCCTGCAACTATAGTTGGTGAAAATTATCACCGACACTGAAATTGTTTGAACCAGTTATAACCGTTCAAAGGGGCTTTAACTGTGGAAAAAACATGGGAAATGTTTTTGCCATATGCCATGAGGAAAAGCAGAAGATTTGTCATGGCTTATCAATGCCTATTATGACATATATCAATACATGTTGTCTCAAGCTAAAGTACTTTCAATAGTATATGTATAGACTGTGTAATCGCAAAACAACATTCTGTAACATGCATACGTACATACCAAAACGATGGAGAAAATGCACGTACAACGTCATTTGCCCAAAGCACTAGCGTAATTTCGATTTGTACACACATGAATATCAAGGTCAACTGTAGCAATTGGCAGGTACTATTGAAAGACCTACATGTTTGCATGAGTTGGTATGCGCAGTTGGCACCAAATTACGTGGTAAATATAATCCCAAGTACATCAACCGATTGTTGTGATCGCAATGGGTAATCTCAAAAATAGCAATGGCATTCTACCATTTAACAAAAACAAAACGAATCATGGCGAAACACCAAGCATCACCGAACTTTGTCCACAAATCCGTTACCAACAAATGACATGATTGCAGTAATTATATTATAAGTGTTCCTCTGTCTCCAAGCTCTGTGTTCCTATTAGGCAATAATTGTCTGCTTAATCTACTGCTACTGCTACTAATTGCTGCTCGCATGTATTAGTACTAGTATTCCAGCAAAAGGAGAAACCAGAAGAAGCTCAAAGCATCCTGCCAGACTAGAAAAAGGAGCTGAGAGGATCATGCATCGAAACCAACCGCAAAGATATGAAGCGTCTTATCGCTACTACTACTACTACTACTCCTCCTACTACTACTACTACTACTGCTGCTACTACTCCCAGCAATAACAATGATAACTAGTACTAGTTTCCAGTATTACAACAAAACAAAGATTCAAAAGGAGCTCAAGGCATCCTAGGAAGAAGGGACGGGGAGCAAGGCATGTCCTTGGCCTCCTGGGGCTTGAACTGTTGGCTGCCAATAGCATGGCGGCGGTACCGATTTTCCAGATTCATTGGCGCAATTGGGGGTGGTCCGGTTGACACAGTTATGGCCCTGAACAGGTATAAATGGGATGAAATCACTCCTATAACTAAGGTTCTATCATGAAATCAGTCAACTATAATCCCATTATTTGGTGATTTCCCATCATTTTGACATCACTTTCTCATCTGTTAAGGGACATAACTGCACGTTTCTTCCACTCAAACACCACATTTTTTGCGACCAAGCGACACCGCCAAGACCGCCAAGCATTGTCCATAGGACTGGCACTGCTCGGCAGGGAGCACAAAGCCAAGACCCGTATCCTTGGATAAATGACAGCTCAATGGGAAAATGACGATGGGTAAATGGGGAAAAACATGGAAATGACATATTCATGGGTTTGTAAACCAACAGAAACAACTGGGGATACCCAAAATGGATGGTTTATAATGGAAAATCTCAAAAACAAATGGATGATTTGGGGTACCCCCTTTTCAGGAAAAACATTTGGGATACATGATAGTTAAATGGGAAAATGACCATGGCTTGGTTTGGTGAAGTATCACCTTTTTTTGATTTGGTGTTTGCACTTCTGGATCTTATAAATGTCGGTGGTTATATCACTTAAATGGAAGTTGTCTGAGCAATCTGAGCAATGCTTCAGGGCAACAACTGTGGAGCACCAAATTAGTTCGGGGTTTATACTAACATGTACCAACCAATATACATATATATATATAATGTATATATATAATGTATATATATAATGTATATATAATGTATATATAATGTATATATATAATGTATATATATAATGTATATATATATAATGTATATATATAATGTATATATATATATAATGTATATATATAATGTATATATATATATGGGAATGTCACAATCCATTAGTGGACTGATTTCTCCAAATTTCCTGTGTTTTCCTACAATTTGACGGGGTTACTGTAACTATTTGTCAATGTTATCTAAGAACTAGGAGGAACCAAAGCATATATTTAGGGACTCGTGGCGATTTCATATGCGATTTCAAGGACCCCCAATGATGACAAGGCATGTTTCCTTTGATGTATTTACATGCGCTACGCTGGACCAAAGACAGAAAGTTTAAAGTGCAGCCACTGGCTGAGACAGAGTAAGAAACAAATCATTCAAAACAATTCAAACACAGAACTGGCCGTGAGCATTGGACAATCCACCACATAGTATTATTTGCAGCCCTGAATTTGAGATGGTGATGGTCCTCTAAGACAGACAAAAGCCCATTTGCATCCATTTGCATCATCCTCCCTGATAGGGACGGAACCTTAGAATAGATTGGAGATAAAGAAAAAAATGGCTTGCAAAACAAATCAATTCGCTAAATCAATTAGTACAAAATCCACTTCGTATTGACCAGCGAATTGTAGTAGTAGTGCAAAACAAACAGCAACAAATCAATACTACGATTCGCGACACCATCCAATCGCACGCTCTTCCGCTAGATGATTCAATCGAACGCCACGGGAAAACGCCATTGCCAGTTGCCTTGCTTGTCCTGTTGTGGAAGAAAGTAGATGGGGATGGGTCAAAACCCTATCCCCCTGGTGAACATCAAAATAGCTGGTAAATGGATGGTCATTCCCCTAAAAATGGTATTAATAGGTATTGACCCATACCCAGATAACTAGGTCATCTGTCATACTTACAATGTGGGGCCCCCGTTCGATAGCCAAGTTGGTGAACATAAACGCAATAACTGTTGGGTTTATGGTAGTTCGAAGGAACTTGATATAGAGGGGCTTATAAACCAACAAACATAACGTAGCGGGGGGGCCCACATTGTAAAGCATCTTGAAGTGATAAGTCTGGTTCTCCGATGCCAAAAATACCAACCTCTTACTTGTCCAGTGCGGAGTCGCCTTCCATCAGCCCGTTCAAGTTTCTTACAAATTTGCAACATGAAACCAAGTTTCTGATGAAATGCAATCCAAGAATCTACAATTATGGCTCTTAGCAGTGATAACTGGCTTCTTTCATTGATATATAACCAACATATGACCAACTAGTTATAGGAGTTAGAATACCATTTAGAACTGGCTTTTTTAGCCATGACTGTAAGGGCACTCTAACCCCGCCCAAACAAGTATAAAGAAAAAGTAGTCTCCAGCATGTTCTCCAGCATGATCAACATGTGAGCCATGGTCCATGGTCAATACTCACTATATGGTTGATAGGCATCCCATCCACAATAAGGATCTTTATAATGGTTATTAGAAATCCCTATGAACCATTGGATGACTAGCCCCTATTAATGGTTATTAACCATGAGTATTGACCATAGCTCATGTGCTGGAGATGGTCAACAGATGTTCAAACTGCCCAGTTTCAAGGTCATCAGTAGTGTCATCGCAGCTATCCTCAGGCGATCTCGCGATCTCAGCTGGGACCACAGGTTTCAATTCATCCGATGGAATATCAAAGAGTATCATCATCAAACATCATCAAACATCATCAACCATCATACCTATCAATTCTATGTGTATATATATCATATATCCCCATATTTTTTGATGGTTAACTCATGTTATATCCCCATCATCAAACATCATGCCATTAAGTCAGAGGATACACATCCCAGGTAGGATGGCTTAAATGGCGTTCCCTTCCTGCGATTTGCTGGGACCTTGACGAGTTGCAATATACAGCAACGTCTCCTGAGTGAAGCCAGTGGCAAAAGGAGACTACATTGACTACATAGTACTTCTGGGAAAAATCGTGCATTGGCGGAGGAGGATCATTGACATCATTTTTGCTTAGACAGCATATGCAGAGACACCCCCACGCCCCAAAGCAGGTCTCCTGAAACTGTTTGTTTTCTGCTTTTTTGTTTGTGGACGGGTCCACCCCCCCTTCCCCCTACCCCGGAACAGGTCTCCTAGAACTTCTTTATCTTGTTTTCTTGTTTGTTGCGTGTGTGTGTGTGTGTGGCAAATGGCAAATGGTTGACATTGCAATGAAACATGCAATGACATAGAAGAAACATTGTAGGTCCATGCAATGGCGTATTTACATGGTTTAAATATGTAATTCCCACAACAAATCAGTACAGCAGCGCGGACTTGGAGGATCATACCGGGTGCTAAATGGGGATACCAGCCACAATAATTTATGTGCCATGATCTTCAAAAATGATTTAATATACCCTCTGGTAATTTAACATAGCTATTGAACATGGCCATTTATAGTGGATTTTCCCATGAAAAATGGTGATTTTCCATAGTTATGTAAACGTTTACCAGAGGGTATGGTTTCTGGATGTTTCTGGTCCATCTCATAATGGATCCATTTTTGGATCCTCATGAATTTCAAGATGTCAATCTCAATCCGAGGACTGGGTGCACAAAAAAACGATCACCCCAAGAATCGGGGACAAAGCCCATCACCTGAGCCATTGAAAACACACATTTTTTTCCCATCTCATTGTAGGAGTTGGTTGATACGTTTCCCCAGGGTTAATTCATCACCAAAAACCTCCCTAGTTCAGAACCGATCAAGAATCATTTATCAATATATTCTCCATGAATTTTCCTTATGAGATTCCATATGTTGATGGTGAAATCCCCATTGAATAACCAATCAACAGTTGGGCATTTCGATTGGTTCATATCATATAAATCACGTTTATATGGTCTTCCCCCATGATATTCTCATGGTATTCCCATATCTATGGGTTACAACAACCAACCAGGCTACTTTCTTCATGGCTCACCTAAGGGTCGGGTCACCTGGGTCGGGTCGGGTCACCCAAAAAGCTCGCTGGATGGTGTAGTTCATGGAAAATCCATCTACAAATGGATGATTTGGGGATAACCCTATTTTAGGAAACCACCATTTGAATTCTATGATTAATCCAAAATATGTTATTTCATGGAACAAAAAACCTATGAAAGTTGGTATTATTCATGGTGATAGTTATTGGTCTAGTAGCAAGAATGGTGGTAATTATTGATAACTATTGTATATTAATGATGGTCTTACATTACTGGATCTGGTTGGTGGTTTTTGGCCACCCCTCTGAAACATATAACTTCGTCAGTTGGGGTGATGAACTTCCCAACTGAATGGAAAAATAAAAGCCATGGTCCAAACCACCAACCAGTATGAAAATGGATGATTTAGGGGGTCCCCCCATGGATTGGACACCTCCATCGAGCTACTTTTATATAGCTACTGTTTGGTATTTTACCAAAAAAAACATGTTATGATTTAGGGGTACCATTTTAGGAACCCCTCATCTATTGGTCAATTTGGTGAATGTACAAGTGCCTCGTCCGAAATGGTTTGCTAAGCCGTGCTTGAAGGCTCGTTGTTGATCAAGCAATCAACTATTCAAAGTTTAAAGATCATAGTTGCCGAATCTTAGACACCCTTCTATCTGCATTTATGGAAAGAACTTCAGGTCTCGAAATATCCTACCAAGTTTTTCCCAGTTGCATACCGTGACATGGGATAGGTAAATATTGCCAGAGATTAAAACCATCTTGAAAAATATTAGTCAATGGGAAGGATTATCCCATATATTATATAATTTTATGGAAAAAAAAAGGTCCAAACCACCAACCAGTACAGGTTTGATCTACACTCATGTCAGATCTAGGTTTGTCTGAACATAGGGTCAGAATCCAACGGTTAATCATCACGGTTTCCAGCCACCATTTGATGGATTTCCTATGAGCGTCAAACAAATCCCATCGTCATTTCATCGGTTCTATGCCTATTAAATCCCATCAAAAAGTAAAATATAAATCCCGCTGTATCTCGCTCAGTACTTTACGTTGCCCAACTGTTGAGTTGATAGTTAACCACCATGTTCCGATTCAATCCCATCATAAATTCCATGATCAACACCCTTATCAAACCCATGATAATGCCACATCCATTCTAAATCTCATTAAATCCAACTACTCATTAACTCATTGGTGGTTTCAACCCATCTGAATGATATTATATATATAGTCAGGATTATCATCCAAACTAGGGGTTTAACATGTTTTAAATGAAGGCACACGAAACCATATCAGTGGCGAACAAACTTGTTTACTACCCGCAATAGACATGGCCAAAGTGGTGGTCCCCTATCGGTTGTGAAGGTTTGTCCTTCCATGCTATGTGCAAAAATAGGGTATCAGTAAGTGGGTGGTCCCCTATCGGTTGTGAATGTTTTCGCACAAATTTGAACATTCCATGTCCACTCCCCACTACTGTAGTCTTCGGCTAATCTTGTTGGTTACTCATATGGGTTTGTCTGAAAATAGTGTACCCCTAAACCCAATGGTCAATGAGCATTTTTCCCTGTTTTGTGCCAGATTCATCACTAGGTGCATGCATCCGAGGAAGGAAATACATGTCTCTCAACACATCAGCCAATGTACTGGAGTCTGCTTCAAAGATCGTGGTGTTCTCCGTTGGTCTCAGAGAATCCTCTTCCATCTTGTTGTTGTCATTTGGAAACACCACGAATCCCCAGTTCCTGAAATGCCCTGCATGCACTCCCAGAGACATGGTGTTTCGGATGAAACTGCGAACTTCTTTTTCGCATGCAGCTTCAAGGTTCCAGGTCCAAACACTGGCAGTTTGAGCTTCAATGCACGGTCCAATGATGGATCAAATGGGGACGATTCCTAGGAGCTCCACTCCGGCATCGTAGCCATTTTGAGTCGTCCTGGGGGAATCCCTGGCCAGGCCCATCCTCACTGAGTCTATGGGAAGCATGACATCCCTGGGATGCCCCAGGCGCAAGCTCAAACAGAGCTCCAAGATTCTCCAATCCTTCGATGCAATTCTGAGCAAAAACCAATGTTCCTTGCAGAAGAAAGCACTTTCTGCAACAACCTCTGGCACCTTTTGGGTAAACCCATATGAAATCACCCTTTTGGGTAAACCCATATGAAATCACCAGGCGCAGATCACCAGGCGCAGATTACCCTCTGGTAATTTAACAGTTTGCTGTTGAAAATGGAGCACATCTATAGTTGATTTACCTATTAAAGATGATGATCTTCCAATCGTTTGTTGTATGTTTACCAGGCTGGGTAAATCAAATTAGTTAACTCATAACTATGGAAAGATCCACCATATTTTATGAATAAATCAACTAAATCAACTATTTCTATGGCCATTTTCAAGTCAGCAATTTCAACTGGGCCATGGTTTCAAGTTCGCAAAGTGTTCGTCGTCGATATCCGCCAAGTCTCAAGGCATGATGTGAAGCAACACCAAAGCGTGTTGATGACAATCAAGTCTTGAAGCCATCTGGCAACCCTTCCATTGCCTGCAAGGCTTCCAATTAAGGGAAGCTAGTGATCATCTGGTTGGTGGCTGAGCCACCCCTCTGAAAAATATTAGTCAGTTGGGATCATTCTTACCAATATATGGAAAAAAAAAACACACTGGTTGGTGGTGCAATAACCATCTTGAAAAATATTAGTTCGTCAATGGAATGATTATCCCATAAAGCGTAGATAGTGATCATTGGTGATCAAGAAAAACACACACATGTTTAAGGCTTCGATTTTGGTTCGAGCCGATTGTGAAATATCAAATCTATTCAAAACTGCGTTTCTTATGGTTGTGTCCGAAAGTGAGGGTCTACCCTCAAATGGCCATTTCAATATAGGGATATTGATAATTAATCAGTGGACTACGGGGTTCCCTGATGATATGTCTGGCGAACTGATTTTGCAGTAGATGGAAACAACGTGAAAACCTGATGTTGGAGGTGTAGAGACACAAACCACCGGAACATGGGAGGTCACAACATGGAAAGAACTGTCATTGAGTTTAGCAAAACATAACCAACTTGATTTCATGCCTGAAATGTCCCCGCATTTCTGGAATTTGTCAGGAAAAATAAGTGGTTGAGTGACAGAGCTGGTCTGTTTTCTCTATTCAGCTTCCTTGATACACGACTGTGCAGGGAGGTCTTCAGATTGACTAAATGGCTAAACGGGCAAAAAACACGTAGGATCATTGCATAGGATGTAGCATATGAGGATTCATCTGGAACAATGAACTGAAGCTGGCCAGGCTTTAAAGGATCTATGGCCTAGCAAACAGTGTTTGAAACGCTTGAAATCCGTCGTCATTTTCCAGTTCCATAGCATTCCATAGCATAACATCGCCCATGTCAGGGTAAAAACCATTGACCACAGAGTCGGTTTCTTTCTCATTTGAACATCAAATTGGTCAGGCTACTACTTGGTGGTGCATCCCAGTAAGTGAGTTATAACCCCAGTTATAAGTGAACATTGCCCCTACTTCGCCCATTTATATTCAGGGTTATACCCTACTTACTACAATGTGGGCCCCCTAGTTATAAGTTGGTTTATAACCCAATCAAACTATAGTTAGAACTACCATAAACCCTAGTTTATTGCGGTTATAAACCAACTTCCTATTAAAACCCATTAACTCCTATTAAAACCTGTTAACTCCTATTAAAACGCATTAACTCCTATTAAAATCCATTAACTCCTATTAAAACCCATTAACTCCTTTTAAAACCCATTAATTCCTATTCAAACCCATACAACACCCAAAAGGCCGGTGACCAACCCGATGCCTGGGTGACGCTTGCCCATCAGCAATCGATACCAACGGTACTTCCAGGTGTCCTGGAAAACCATGGGAAAACCATGGGAAAACCATAGGAAACAATAGGAAACAAATGCAGAAAGGTTGATTGAACCTTAGAAAAAAAAAACAGAACATGAATAATTGAGGATATTTATTTTCGAATATGCATTTGTTGAGCAGAAACAACGCGTTAGGATTAGGTTACCTGATTTTGATGAAAAGGATCGTTAACCAGTTTCTATCAAGGGATTGGGTCCACGTTCATATCTATGTCATTCTATGTCTATGTCAAAATTTGGAGTGTATCGTGTTTAGGCAGTGAAATGACCATAAGGTGGCACCCAAACTGATCTAGTAGCACCCATCTAACTAAATCTAACTGTAGTCATAACCAACAAAAACATACAAAAACTCTAGACGATGCAACTTACTATGGTTTTATGTTGGTTATAATTTCATCTAGATGAGGTCTTATTGGTCATGACCTAGCCGACATAAAACTCTAACCAATGGGGCACCACCTCCTTCCACTGACGTTCCTTTTCGTGAGTCACCATTGCAATGTCAGATGTTTTGCAGAATAAAATCTGCCAATCCACTGTTAGAATACATTAGTTATAATAGTTCATAGCCAGAATAGTATCCAACTATGTTCCATCCAAACAAGTTCTTCTGGCTCAAAATGATGATAATTCAAAAGTCTAACCCATAGGATCCATGTATACTATAATATAATATATATATGGTAACATTTACCATCAATATACCCCAAATGTTGGCATATATACCAGCACCATCGATCCTATGGGTAATGAAATTAATCTGGGGCCTTTTGGGGATGATTCCCCCAAACCACTTCGACCTTTGACCCAGGCTGCACGTGAACGACCAGTGGCTGGTTGTAACTGCATCAGCACTTCATCATCAATCTGGGCGCCAGGGAATGAAAAAAACACCATGTCTTTGGGGACAACATAGAGTTGCTCTGGTATGCCATTTATCATTATCTATCTGGAAGAAATATATAATCATATTGTCATTTACCAAACTGAGATACCACACTGAGATACCAACCTAAGTCTTATTTACCATCATTTATCCCCTACTATACCAACATTCCGTGAGTAATATAGGGGTGACCCCCATTCACATACTGAAAAGGTCAACCCCTGTATGGTTTGGTGTATGAAAAAATTGAGGAGTGTCAGTTAAATACCCTGTTCATTGGGGGCGATCCCTCCCTCTATTGATCAACCAAGCAGTGGGGCAGGGAATAAAGATGAATAAAGTTAGGTCACATAATACAGGATGGGGCCCCCCAGTGATGTTTGTTGGTTGATAAACCATTGTAACCCCTATTCACAATAGTTATATCTACCAGGAACCATAGAATTCAGCCACTTACGCATCCTCGGAGTCGTATAGGATTTCTGTTGAAACAACTGAGCCGTCATTTTAAACCAACACGGGCACGGTGGAAAAAGGCATGTTATCCCGGAAACAAATCCAGAAAAGAAGTCATGTTTATCATCAGAAACTATATAGAGTATCATTATAGCATAGTTGTTTTTCCATGACCAATCTTAGATACCCTGCAAAAAAATCGAATTCTTAGCTGGTGAACGTAGATAATCCCATACCAAAAGACTAAAGGATTAGTTTCTACCATCCAGTCGATTGACCTAGAAGTCTGACACGCTGAGAATTATAAGCCATGTCCAACATCCTGTAATATTCTGGGAAAACTTCAGGTATTTTTTTACTGGCAGAGTGCTATGGAAAATGGACCATTTATAGATGATTTTACTATTAAGCAAGTTGATTTTCCATATGTCAAATGACCAAAGGAGATCCAAAATCACAAAGAAAATGGAACATTTAGCCACCCCTAGGACCTCTTGAACGACTCCTAAAGATTTCACGCTTAGTTTAGTGTATACTTTGCAACATGGAGTCAATACTCGACCACCACTGACTTACCCATGAAGCATAAGCTGTTAGACATCTGGGGATCATCGTCATCAGCCCAGTGGCCGGGAAATCCCCAAACTATATGGACGGTTTAATGGGTTTTAATGGGATTATAATGGGATTATACTGGGATCATAATGGGATTCAATAGGAGCGTTTTAATAGGAGATAATAGGAGTTAATGGGATTATAATGGGGTTTAATGGGATTTAATGGGATTTAATGGGATTTAATTAATAGGATTTAATGGGATTATAATCCACTTAATGGGATATACCCTCTAGTAAACTAATCGTTTGCTATTGAAGCCATGGCCCATTGAGTTCGTTGAAAAAACAAAAGCATCGAACTAAATGGCGGAACATTTCCATTGCCACGTTTGATGACACCGGAGGGTATATATGTATGATTGCACATGATGAGATCGTCATGATATATTGAGATCAACATGGAGATCATCGACATGATGTTTTTTATTAAGCGAATGAACTAACATGGATTAACTATACAGTACATGGATACTATTGAGGAACATCATCTGGTTGGTGGTTGAGCCACCCCTCTGCAAAATATGAGTTCGTCAGTTGGGATTATTATTCCCAATATGGAAAAATACCCTCTGGTAAACTAACATAACTATGGAAAATCACCGTTTTCAATTGGTAAATCCACTATAAATGGCCATGTTCAATGGCTATGTTAAATTACCAGAGGATAATCCAAATGTTCCAAAGCACCAACCAATCATTTCGGAGATCGTGGAACCAATGTGGTAAACCCAGTTGGCCCAGTTGGCCTTTTGAAACACCATCTCAGTGACCAACCATTTTTATGGGTGTAATTTTGCATCATCCCAAATAAGCCAATGTCAAAAACCTCCATAAATTGGCTTATTTGGGATGATGCATTGTGATAAATTTGCTCCATAAAATGTGTTTTTCGCATTGGGAGTAACACTGTTTCATCAAAACACCACTTCATCATCCAAAAGAAGTCCTGATTTTTCCTATCCCTTTCCAATGGCAGCTGCGGTTGAGAGACATCATGAATATCTCCTGGGCAGGGAGCTTGCCAAAGCCACCTTTGTCAGCTTAATAATTAGAACACTACATTTAGATTAAGGGGACCATCAAAAGTAAAGAACTATGTTCCCCATAGATTCCCGAAATGATGGCTTAACATTGGGAAAATAAACATCACCTTCAGCAAATCCAAGTCACATAATTTTGAGGGACACCCTCCAGTAAACTCACATCACTATGAACATTCACAATCTTTAATCGGTAAATCATCTATACATGGCCATGTTCGATAGCCATGTCAGTTTACCAAAGATGAAAATTATCTTTACTAAGCATATCGTAAGGCCTCCGCCCAAGATCGAACCATTCATCAAGTCCCAACTTCGACAGCGAAATCGCCACTTTTCACAAAACCATGATTCATGAATCGGAAATTTTGCGAGGACTTGGTTCAATGGCAAATTTCAGAAGCCTAAAATTGGAGGTACTACCGGTACCATTTGTAAGGCCATATTTTGGGCGGGATATTCCGTGAAATGTCGCCCTAAAAAAATGGCCTCATACTAAGTACCTCTATAACTTAGGTCCCTGAAATGGCCACATTTGGACGATCCAACATGGCCTTGCTTTGCTGCTTTCAGGGATGGAAAGTGAACAAGAAAGGTATCAACCGATAAGGGGGCAAAAATTAGTTCAAGTACACCAAAAAAGGCGAGGTTCATTACCCTCTGGTAAACTAACATAGATATGGAAAATCACCATTTTTAATGGGAAAATCCACTATAAATGGTCATTTTCAATAGCTATGTTAAATTACCAGAGGGTATGCTAGTTTGATCCTTGAAACTCGGTTTAGTATTGCACCAATTCATCTTAGACGTCTCAGGGGGGATTGTCCCACCTGGTCGGTGATATCCGATCCGATGTTTGTTTTTATCATAGGATATCATAGGATATCACCAAAGAGGTATCTCAAATACCAGCTAATATCAAAATATATCAAAAACAGTAGGATATCACAGTGATCACACTTGGTTTGTCCGAAAATGGGGGGCTGCAATCTTCAGAAGGAAAATTGATGAACATGGTTTTGGAAAATGACCAATTTATAGATGATTCATATTGAAACTTGTGATTTGCCAGTTCGCTATGTCAAATTACGAAAAGGATCGAAAGCCTTCGGCGTTCAGCCCTTCTTGACCACTTGACTTTTCTCCAAAGCGTCGAAAATTTCCTTGTGCACGTTCTTCTTCCAGCTGCGTTAAGGCGGCCTCGAAGGCAGTTTCTACAAGGCGGTACCCCCCAGTGATGTTTGTTGGCTTGTAAACCCCATTAACTAGTTCGATATACCCTCTGGTAAACTAACATCATGGAAAATCCACTATAAATGGCAATATGTTTGTTTACCAGAGGGTAACTCCCATTCATCAACCCTCGTTATTGGACTTATTTGCACCAACTTCGCGTCTTTCCAAATGGGGGCACCACCTTGAAAAGTCTATCGAACTGCCGCAGGAAATCCCAAAATCGGATGTTTCACCCGGACCATGTGCCGCATGTGGTTACTTTCAGTTCGAGAATTTCAGTTGTGGATCGATGTTTATGTTTTGTGAAGAAAACATGTTGTGATAGTTAACTCGTATATGTGATTGTTGTATATACATGATCCATCATGATCCCGATGCAACCATCAACCAGTGGTTTAACGGTTTGGGCCACTGAAGTGATTTGAACATTGGATTCTGGTGAACGTACGTTTTCTTGAATCAGGCCCCCCCATTGATCGCAGTATTACCTCTTCAGAAACTGGTTTCATGACCAATATCGAAAGGCAGCCAATGACAGGGAAAAAACATGGAACATGTTAGGTGCGATGGTCCCGGTTCTAGTGGGAAACGTCTCCTTTGCAAAATCCAAGTGGAAGACTTGCAGTTTGGGTGTCTATATGAATCAAATTGATTCAACAGTCAATACAAATAAAAACCTAATGAAGATTAATGAAATAAAAAAAACGCATGCCCGAATGTGAATGCGAAACACGTGCCAAGCACACCATTTGCAACGAATAGGGTTCCAAAAAGTCTAGTGCAGGTTGAATAATGACTGGTTGCTACTGAAATTGTGTCCCCAGAAGGATCAACAGCCCAATGGTAAACCTTCATCCGGGTGCAAACAATGTACCCTGCCCTCCCTTAGTGATGGCATGATGTACCATGCACGTATAATGACCCCTGATTATTCTTTGGTTGCTGGGATTATGACTATGGCATTGGGCTTACCACGGTACAAGACATCAGTTCATAATTAGTGTCACAATTTTCCGAGTTACAATCATGCTTGCGTTTTGTTCCTGCAGCAAGCAGTGGTTCGCCGCATGTGAGGCTGCGCTCACATGTTCTAAAGAGGGGGAAACAAACACTGGGGAACATGGTAAAACAAACGCCCTAGCAAATGGGATGCTAACCATTGCAAGCCAAAACACATAGAAATGAAACGCCAAGAATCCATGTTTTTCTATTTCATGATGTGGAAGGTAAATAAACTCAACCAGAATTGGAATAAACAGCCAAAATGACGATGTGCACCCCGAAGAAACTTAGATATATTTTGAATAAGGTTCAAGCATTTAAAATTTATGATGTACACATATGCAAATCATATCACATATCTATTGAGACATGGTTACAATGAAACATTAATATACACAGCACATATGCACACAAGGTATAACCAAAACATAAAGGACATGTGTTGTGAAGATGTAAAAAAAAACATAGGAAGCAAGTAGGGCTCACTATATCTGGGTAAATTATTATATTTCACTAAATCATACTAGTGAAAATATGGTGTATCCATTAATATATCCCTAGTACCATATATATATATATACATGGGTAAAATATAACATTTCACGAACCTGTATAGTTGGGCCATTCGGGGATGATTTCCCTTATTAGCCATGATTCCAGAGAGAGAGAACAGTGAGGTCGTTATACTTTACCCAGATATATAAAACTCAAAAGACAAAAAAAACAGAACAACTGATTTTTTGATGGGAAGGGTGTTGAAAACGTTTCTATGCAAACAAGCAACACAGAAACAAACAGCAAACATAATTGCACCAATCAGAGTAATGAAGATACAGTGTGCCATGCCTTTATCTTTCAATGTGGTGGGCTGGAATGCTGATGGGCGAATACAGCTTGAGTATTGTAAAAGAATGCACTGTACAAGATTTTTTTCAGGGCTCGGATCCAATGCGGGCTACAGATTTTCAGCTATACCAAGGCCATAATACTTTAAGACACTGAGGGACCCTGGGATGTGGCCAAATTCTCCACGAATCGTAAGAGGTTTTACCCTGGTGATCTGTAGTGCCCATTCAGTGGCTTATCCCAGGGCTTTCCATGGCCATGGGGGTACCCAATAGCTGGATTGTTTATCATGGAAAATCCCAAACCAAAATGGATGATTTAGCGATACCCCCATTTTAGGAAACCCCCATCTACAAGGTGGTGCCCCATAGTTAGCTAAGTTGGTGCAAATAAGTCCAATAACTAGGGTTGATGAATGGGGGTTATATCGAACTAGTTAATGGGGATTATAAGCCAACGAACATCACTGGGGTGTACCACCTTGTAGAAATGGGTGAACTATGACTGGTTGGTGGTTTTAACGATCTTGAAAAATATGAAAGTCAGATAGGATCATCATCCCAACTATTGGGGAAAATAAAAATGTTCCAAACCACCAACCAGTATGATCTTATATCCTGGTTTATTCCCCATTAAATAGTTGATTTACCCATTAGTAGAATGGTGATTTTCCATAGTTAAAAGTTAGTTTACCAGGCCGGGTAACCAGTGACTTTCTCCGGCAGATTGGCAGATCCTCCACGCGGCTCGTGTTCGTCGTGTTTCCCGTCCTCCGCCAAGATCATTGCTGTCTCGCTCACCCGGCGCCCGTGGGTCATGTGACGCTCGGGGCGCAGGAGGGGCCTGGCGGAAAGAGGCGCCAGAAAAGGGGTAAAACGGGTAAAACACGTGGAATTGGAAAAAGATGGAAACAACTACTATGGAAACATGTGATTTAATGTCGTTTAATATGGGGTTTAATATGGTTTCATCAATCGGAAATTGATGTTAAAAACTATTCAAAGCATTTTAAAGCCGTTGAAGTATGTAACTAGTGGTTGCACTATGGTTGAACAAGAAAGTATGGGATTTTAAGCAACAGAAAACGGACGTTTGAAGAGTTTCAAGTCTATAATGACTGACTGGTTGATACGTACAAAATGCGGGCTTTCGACTTTAAGCAACAGAATTGGGATCTAGGCAACCATAAAAAATGGTGTGATTTTATGTGATTTTCACCATAATTCTAAGTTGAACGCGGTCGTCATATGGTTGATTGTCCTAGTACTGTGCTCATCAATCGCTGGCATGGTTCAAGGAAAATCGGAAAACAGCTGAAAACTGTATTAACTGTTGGTTTCTAATTTGATTTCGATGGAACATCTGGAAGTGCATGTCTATAAGTTGATACATAATAAAAGTACCCTCTGGTAAACTATATAACATAACTATGGAAAATCACAATTTTTAATGGGTAAATCCACTATAAATGGCCATGTTCAATAGCTATGCTTGTTTACCAGAGGGTAAGTTTTTTCAGCATCTTGAGACATCTTGAGACATGTTCTCTGAAAATAGGATCCAAAGTCCATAGTTCAAAATTCCCATAACCGATATCCTCAAAAACGTGGCTGAAAAATCCTCGAAGAAAACGCTGGCTTCTGTGGCTGGGAGAACCATCAATTATGAGGGATTTCCACTTGCTATGTTTGATGATACCAGAGGTTATATAACATCATATCATTTAAATTCATATGATACTAATGGGATGACATCATCATATACATCCCATTAATATATCCCATTAATATCCCAATCAGATATTCAAACCCATATCACTATTATAACATCATATCACTATATTCACTATTCAACTCCATTAAATCCCATTAAATCATGTTTCTGGTTGGTGGTTTTTCGCCTACCCCTCTGAAAAATCATGGAGTGAAAGTCAGTTGGGATGATTATTCCATTCCCAACTGAATGGAAAGTCATAAAATGCCATGGTGCCAGTCACCACCAATCAGAATAATTTAAATTCATATGATACTATATAATGGGATGATATCTATACATCATATACATCCCATTAATACCCCATGAAATCATATCACTGGCCATCTCAGGAACCTAAATTGGAGGTACCTACCATATATAAGGCCTATTTTTTAGGCCTTAGTTTCAGTGAATATCCCCACAAAATATGGCCAAACATATGGTACTAACGTACCTCCATCAATTGGATCCTGAAGATCTCCCATTGAATATATAGTGGATGGATGAAATCCTAGCGAAACAAAAACAAAGTGGAAATCCTAGTTATGGAATCATATACATCCCATTAATATCCAATGAAATCATATGAGCCATGGTCAATACTCACTATATGGTTGATGGTCATCCCATCCATAATAAGGATCCAAAAATAATGGTTATTATAAATCCCATCCTGAACCATTGGATGACTAGCCCCGTTTTTAATGGTTATTAACCTTGGGTGTGTCTGAAAATAGTGTACCCCTAAACCCAATGGTTAACGATCATTATCCCTATATTAAATGGCTATAATTGGGAATATACCCTATTTTCAGACAAACCCATATCAAAAACCTTATGGCCTTACCGGCTACCGGCTGTTTTTTTCATGTTCCCCATGAGATTGAACCTCAACTTCTTGGCGTGCATCTCATCCAAGCCTGGCTAGCTGGCGGTGGCCATTTCGCAAGTTACCCTCTGGTGATGTCAAAACCATGGGATCCATAGGAAAACCATAGGAAAACCATAGGAAAACCATAGGAAAACCATAGGAAAACCATAGGAAAACCATAGGAAAATGGAGGTTTACCCTCTAGTTATGTCAAAATAGCTATTGAAAATGGCCCAGTCGAAACAGTGAGTCGTCCCATTAATAGCATGGCGATTTTCCATGTAAACGTTTACCAGAGGGTAGCTTTGGAATTTCCCGAATAACTAAGAATCTACAAGCTGGGTCGCCAGTTTCATAGCTAAGTTCATTTTTCAATAGGTCGGTGACTCGGTCACATATTGGATTTACGGGTCACATATTGAACCAGTTAATGGGTAACGATAACCAGCAACTGGGGAGATCAACACCGATGTGTTAACCAGGATGCACCGCAGGGATTGCCATGTTCATAGTTCATGCCCAAACCTGGGATACAGATCTTTGGTTCCTAGATTCCTAGATGTTCCTAGTCATGCTAATTTTGAATAATGTATAGTTGTGATCATAAAATGATATAAAATTTCTAGGGATTAATCAACCCCCCAACAGGAAACATGTTCGGGCAATACTAACATGGGTTGGTTCCCCTTGATTAATCAACGGGGGGTAATCACCAGATTGTATAATCAATCCCCACAGAGAACAACCTTTTTTTTTTGTTCGAGGTTTTCTTCTAGGTTTAAAAAGAACATCTATTGACTATTGAACGTAGGTTGATATCAATTGACATCCTTACTAACCTTCAGATTTCCTTTTGGCTTTGGATTTAATGAAACAATCATTGAAAGATATTGAAAGTAGGTTGATATCAATTGACAAACCTTCAGATTTCCTTTTGGTTTTGGATTAAAAGGAAAATTCATTGAACGACATTGAACGTAGGTTGATATCAATTGACATCCTTACTAACCTTCAGATTTCTTTTTGGTTTTGGATTAAAAGAAAAAATCATTGAACGATATTGAAAGTAGGTTGATATCAATTGACAAACCTTCAGATTTCCTTTTGGTTTTGGATTAAAAGGAAAATTCATTGAACGATATTGAACGTAGGTTGATATCAATTGACATCCTTACTAACCTTCAGATTTCTTTTTGGTTTTGGATTAAAAGAAAAAATCATTGAACGATATTGAAAGTAGGTTGATATCAATTGACAAACCTTCAGATTTCCTTTTGGTTTTGGATTAAAAGGAAAATTCGTTGAACGATATTGAACGTAGGTTGATATCAATTGACATCCTTACTAACCTTCAGATTTCTTTTTGGTTTTGGATTAAAAGAAAAAATCATTGAACGATATTGAAAGTAGGTTGATATCAATTGACATCCTTACTAACCTTCAGATTTCTTTTTGGTTTTGGATTAAAAGAAAAAATCATTGAACGATATTGAAAGTAGGTTGATATCAATTGACAAACCTTCAGATTTCCTTTTGGTTTTGGATTAAAAGGAAAATTCATTGAACGATATTGAACGTAGGTTGATATCAATTGACATCCTTACTAACCTTCAGATTTCTTTTTGGTTTTGGATTAAAAGAAAAAATTCATTGAACGATATTGAAAGTAGGTTGATATCAATTGACAAACCTTCAGATTTCCTTTTGGTTTTGGATTAAATGGAAAATTCATTGAACAATATTGAACGTAGGTTGATATCAATTGACATCCTTACTAACCTTCAGATTTCTTTTTGGTTTTGGATTAAAAGAAAAAATCATTGAACGATATTGAAAGTAGGTTGATATCAATTGACAGGCCTTCAGATTTCCTTTTGGTTTTGGATTAAAAGGAAAATTCATTGAACGATATTGAACGTAGGTTGATATCAATTGACATCCTTACTAACCTTCAGATTTCTTTTTGGTTTTGGATTAAAAGAAAAAATCATTGAACGATATTGAAAGTAGGTTGATATCAATTGACAAACCTTCAGATTTTTTTTTGGTTTTGGATTAAAAGAAAAAATCATTGAACGATATTGAAAGTAGGTTGATATCAATTGACAAACCTTCAGATTTCTTTTTGGCTTTGGATTTAAAAAAAAATCATTGAACGATATTGAAAGTAGGTTGATATCAATTGACAAACCTTCAGATTTCTTTTTGGTTTTGGATTAAAAGAAAAAATCATTGAACGATATTGAAAGTAGGTTGATATCAATTGACACACCTTCAGATTTCTTTTTGGCTTTGGATTAAAAGAAAAAATCATTGAACGATATTGAAAGTAGGTTGATATCAATTGACAAACCTTCAGATTTCTTTTAGCCTGAATCCTTGCATCTGGGTTGACGGTCCCACTGGTCCAGGGTGGAGAAGTGGCTTGCGGCAGGTCGACCTTAATGGGATTTCAGCCATCCATCCTGGGTCATCCTTAGGTCAGCCCACCCCAAGGCCCCAAGGTGTCACATCAAGAAGTTCCACATCGTCCCACAGTGTCGAAGGATGTGGAACGTTCTGGTCATGGCCAGCCACGTCGCAGGATGATCCTCTGGGAATCACAGACCTTCACGACATCATCAATGGTTAAATTATTAATGGTTATTATTAATGGTTAAATTATTAATGGTTAAATTATAAATGGTAAAATCATTAATGGTTAAATTATTAATGGTTATTATTAATGGTTAAATTATTAATGGTTAAATTATTAATGGTGAAATTATTAATGGTTATTATGAATGGTTAAATTATTAATGGTTAAATTATTGATGGTTAAATTATTAATGGTTAAATTATTAATGGTTAAATTATGAATGGTTATTATTAATGGTTAAATTATAAATGGTTAAATTATTAATGGTGAAATTATTAATGGTTATTATTAATGGTTAAATTATTAATGGTTAAATTATTAATGGTTATTATTAATGGTTAAATTATTAATGGATATTATTAATGGTTACTATATGTTATTATTATTGGTTAATGATGGTTAATGATGGTTAATGATGAGTTCCACATCGTCCCACAGTGTCGAAGGATGTGGAACGATGGTCATGGCCAGCATTCGTCGATGATCTTCTGGGAATCACAGACCTTCACGACATCATCATGGTTAATAATGGTTATTAATAATGGTTATTAATAATGGCTATTAATAATGGTTATTAATAATGGTTATAAATACTGGTTGTTAATAATGGTTATTAATAATGGTTATTAATAATGGTGGTTAATGATGGTTATTATTAATGGTTGTTATCAATGGTTATTATTAATGGTTATTAATAATGGTTATTGTTAATGGTTATTAATAATGGTGGTTAATGATGGTTATTATTAATGGTTATTATTAATGGTTATTTATAATGGTTATTAATAATGGTTATTAATAATGGCTATTAATAACGGTTATTAATAATGGTTATTATTAATGGCTATTAAAAATGGTTATTAATAATGGTTATTATTAATGGTTATTAATAATGGTTATTAATAATGGTTATTAAAAATGGTTGTCAATAATGGCTATTAAAAATTGTTATTAACAATGGTTAAATTATTAATGGTTATTATAAATGGTTATCATTAATGGTTATTATTAAGGGTTATTATTGATGGTTATTATTAATGGTTATTATTGATGGTTATTATTAATGGTTATTAATGGTTATTATTAATGGTTATTATTGATGGTTATTAATAATGGTTATTAGTAATGGTTATTATTAATGGTCATTAGTAATGGTTATAATATCAATGGTTATTAATAATGGTTATCATTAATGGTTATTATTAATGGTTAAAATATTAATGGTTATTATTAATGGTTATTAATAATGGTTATTATTAATGGTTATTAATAATGGCTATTAATAATGGTTATTAATAATGGTTATTATAAATGGTTATCATTAATGGTTATTATTAAGGGTTATTATTGATGGTTATTATTAATGGTTAGTAATGGTTATTATTAATGGTTATTATTGATGGTTATTATTAATGGTTAATAATGGTTATTATTAATGGTTATTAATGGTTATTATTAATGGTTATTATTGATGGTTATTAATAATGGTTATTAGTAATGGTTATTATTAATGGTTATTAGTAATGGTTATAATATCAATGGTTATTATTAATGGTTATTAATAATGGTTATTATTAATGGTTATTAATAATGGTTATTATTAATGGTTATTAATAATGGCTATTAATAATGGTTATTAATAATGGCTATTAATAATGGTTATTAATAATGGTGATTAATAATGGTTATTAATAATGGTTATTAATAATGGTTAGTAATGGTTATTATTAATGGTTTATTATTTATGGTTATTATTAATGGTTATTATTAATTGTTATTATTAATGGTTATTAATAATGGCTATTAATAATGGTTATTAATAATGGTTATTAATAATGGTTATTAATAATGGTTATTAATAATGGTTATTATTAATTGTTATTAGTAATGGTTATTATTAATGGTTATTATTAATGGTTATTATTAATGGTTATTATTAATGATGAATAATGGTTATTATTAATGCTTAATAATGGTTATTATTAATGGTGATTATTAATGGTGATTATTAATGGTTATTAATGGTTATTAATGGTTACTAATGGTTATTATTAATGGTTATTATTAATGGTTATTATTAATGGTTATTATTAATGGTTTATTATTTATGGTTATTATTAATGGTTATTATTAATTGTTATTATTAATGGTTATTATAAATGGTTATTTCTAATGGTTATTATTAATGAGAAAAATGGTTATTATTGATGGTTATTATTTATGGTTATTATTAATGGTTATTATGAATGGTTATTATTAATGGTTATTACTAATGGTTATTAATAATGGTTAGTAATGGTTATTATTAATGGTTTATTATTTATGGTTATTATTAATGGTTATTATTAATTGTTATTATTAATGGTTATTAATAATGGCTATTAATAATGGTTATTAATAATGGTTATTAATAATGGTTATTAATAATGGTTATTAATAATGGTTATTATTAATGATTAATAATGGTTATTAACAATGATTAATAATGGTAATTATGAATGGTTATTATTAATGGTTATTAATGGTTATTAATGGTTATTAATGGTTATTAATGGTTATTATTAATGGTTATTAATGGTTATTATTAATGGTTATTAATGGTTATTATTAATGGTTATTATTGATGGTTATTAATAATGGTTATTAGTAATGGTTATTATTAATGGTTATTAGTAATGGTTATAATATCAATGGTTATTAATAATGGTTATCATTAATGGTTATTATTAATGGTTAAAATATTAATGGTTATTATTAATGGTTATTAATAATGGTTATTATTAATGGTTATTAATAATGGCTATTAATAATGGTTATTAATAATGGTGATTAATAATGGTTATTAATAATGGTTATTAATAATGGTTATTAATAATGGTTATTAATAATGGTTATTATTAATGGTTATTAATGGTTATTAATTGTTATTAATGGTTATTAATGGTTATTAATGGTTAATAATGGTTAATAATGGTTATTATTAATGGTTATTATTAATGGTTAATGATGGTTAATGATGGTTAATGATGGTTAATGATGGTTAATGATGGTTAATGGTGGTTAATGATGGTTAATAATACAGAAAGGACTGTTGTGGCCGCCCAAATCTCACACTTAATATGTATAAAGAACACTTCTTGTGAGATTTGGGTGTCACAACATTCCCTTCCGATAACTTGTGTTCTTGTGAGATTTGGGTGTCACAACATTCCCTTCCGATAACTTGTGTGTTGATATCTGTTCAAGCCCCAAGGATTAATCTGGATTAATCTGGGACCAAAAAAACCAAAACAAACAAAAAAAACAAAAAAAAACAAAAAAAACAAAAAAAAACAATGTTTTCAGGACTACTTGGATCAGGGCTATCTTTAGACTAGTCTCCAAAACATTGTTTTTTTTTTTGGTTTTTTTTTTTGGTTTTTTTGGTCCCAGATTAATCCAGATTAATCCAAGCTAATCTACGATCATCAGATCTATTTAACATTTAAGTACTAACATGTGGTTGGCTAATTTTCTATATGCTCTGGTCATCTGCCTTTATTGGCTTTTAGCGCCGCTCTCTCTGTGTCTGGACTCCTGGAGCAAGTTAATCTAAGATCATCAGATCTATTTAACTACTACTTTCTAACATATGGTTGGCTAATTTTCTATATTCCCTAGTCATCTGCCTTTATTGGCTTTTAGCGTCGCTCTCTCTGTGTCTGGACTCCTGAAGCTATGGCATGTGGTTGGCTAATTTTCTATATTCTCTGGTCATCTGCCTTTATTGGCTTTTAGCGCCGCTCTCTCTGTGTCTGGACTACTGAAGCAAGTTAATCTAAGATCATCAGATCTATTTAACTACTAATTTCCAACATGTGGTTAGCTAATTTTCTATATTCCCTGCTCATCCATCAAATATAGGCCATGTCGTTTGAATCCACAAGTAAGCACTAGCACATGGAAGTTTCCTCAAGTAAGGATCCATCAAATATATACCATATTGTTTGAATCCACAAGTAAAGATTGGCACATAGAAGTTTCTTCAATTAAGGATCCATCAAGTGACCCTCCAAACAAAGCCTGAGTACTTTATGCCAGGCGCAGGTTCATGTAAAGATCATATCATTGTCTTTTTACCATTTTGGGACCAAGCATCCATAACATTTGAAACATGCTTCTTTGTTGCAGGCAAAAACCTGGGGATACTTGAAACAGTTTTGGATTTTCCATATACATTTTTCCAATAGTAGCTAGCACTTCAATCTCTATATGTTCACTGACAGTTTCCTCCAAAGATTCTTACTTGAGATTTACATGTGATGCTCTTGGATCTGTACAAATGCTTACTTGTGAATACAAAGAAGTTTATTGTTTTGTTTAAAACCTCTTGACTTGAGATTTACATGTGATGTTCTTGGACCTGTACAGATGTTTGCTTGTGAACACAAACAGAAACTTGCATTGTCCTGCCTAAAACATCCTTACTTGAGATTTACATGTGATGTTCTTGGATTTTTGTGGTATATTAGAGCATCTTTACTTGAGATTTACATGTGTAGGGGATGATCCTGGGCCTGTACAGATGTTTCCTTGTGAGCCAAAAGAATCTTTTATGGTTCCTTGAAACCTCTTTACTTGAGATTTACATATGATGATCTTGGATCTTTAGAGATGCTTACTTGCTTGTGAACAGAAATAACCTTTTATGATTCTTCAAATCATTTTTGTAAACAAGTGCACTGGGCCTTTGCACTTGCAATTGTTTCAAAGTTTTGGGAAAGGAAACAAGTTGCTGGCATTGCCAGTTTTGATTGCATCACACTATGAATTTTATATGTCCATATTGGTGTCCAAAGGTTTGGGAATCAGTGGAATCAAGTCCAAATGTATAATCAAAATCCTTAAAAACCACATGTCAGCCCTTGAATTTTCATATAAATTTTATATGAAGTTTATATGCAGTTTGTATGCAGTTTATATGCAGTTTATATGCAGTTTATATGCAGTTTCAAAACTACATGTAGTTTATATGCAGTTGTGACCAAACTACATGTAGTTTATATGCAGTTTTGAAAACTGCATATAAACTGCATATAAACTACATATAAACTGCATATAAACTGCATACCAAAAATCTACAGATTTTGAATGATTTTGACATGCCTGGAAAGCTGAAAGCTTGAGATTTTGAACTGCTGCTGCAAGAAAATTTGTGATTTTCAAGGATGACAACTTAGAAAGAAAAAATATATATACACATGCAAGACCTTTTAGGCAGACCACTAACTGAACCAAAGATACTTTGATGAAATGAACCTGAGGGCCATTGCTGCTAAAGTTTCAGATCCTCTTCAAAACTTGGTAAAGGCTGCAAATAATGTTTCTCACGAAATAATTTCATATGTGTCCCATGACATTTGTCAAGACTGCCTGGAACTTACCAAATAAAATTGCAAGACATTTGGCTAAACAATGGTTCAAGAGTTATTCATGACTTTTTTGTGTAGGTTTCCCAGTGAAATAGTTCATGGTTAATTAAAAACTTGACAACAATAGTTAAAAAAGAGGCGGCCACAACAGTCCCCTCCCTAATAATAATCTGGTTTGGTGGTTTTTCGCCTACCCCTCTGAAAAATCATGGAGTGAGTGAAAGTCAGTTGGGATGATGACATTCCATGAAATTCCCAACTGAATGGAAAAATATAAAATCCAAATGTTCCAAACCACCAACCAGTCATTCAATGGTTCAGGGTCTTGGCTCCTAGCGAGCACAATCCAAAACTCCTCATGCCCAATATCTCATCGTCGATAGAAATAGATGAAGATAGCAAGCTTGTCATCGAATGAACACTTCCGGGCGAACAGGGGGGGGTTATTAATCACAACTTGACATTACTGGATTCCCAAAGAAGAACGTAGATCGTTTCCAACAATGGATCATGTTTGATTCTTAACTGGTTGGTGGTTTCAATTCTTCTGAAGAAATATTAGTCAGTTGAGATGATTATTCACAATACATGGAAACAAAACCCATGTTCCAAACCACCAATCAGCCAACCAGTGGATCATGTTTGATTCTTACCCTCTGGTAAACGTTTCCATAGCTATTGAAAATGGCCATAGACATATTTAATTTACCCATTAATAGCATGGTGATTTTCCATAGTTATGTAAACGTTTACCGGAGGGTAAGTTCCCAGTCATTTTGATTCCCAGTTAGATCTCAAAAAGGTGTTCCCACTTGGATCCACTTTATTTCCAAGAAGTCAGGTCGTCAGGTCCAACACCCACAGTTGTAGCCCAACAAAAACTCTAACACATGTCCCGTTGGTACAGTTATAGCCCTGAACGAATGGGAACATGATGGGAAAGTCATGGGACATCACTAAATACTATGATTATAAATAAATTATAAATAACTTATGTCATCATATATCATCAACTATTCATAATTTATAGGAGTTTCTTTCATCCCACTTAAGAGGCCCATTTAAATCCCAGGCCATCCCAGGCCACCCTGCGAAAAAACTCCGGGATCCGAGAGACGTTCTCGGAAGGCCGAAGCAAAAAGTCCCATGGGCACGGTGAAAAGACCCACACCCAGGAGCATGATGATCGTGTGGATCGCTTTGCCCTCAGGCAAAAACAAATTCTGTGGTTGATATGTTTCTGTTTGAATTACGATGCGTATTTCTCTAGGCCAACTATATATACTATAGGGGATGGTTATATGGATAAATCATAACTAGGTATATCCATAGTGATATATATTCAGTTGTATATAACTATAAATTATATCCATAAATTAACTATATCCATCATAGTTATTTGGATGGATATATAAATGGTCATTTCAAGAACCTAAATTGGAGGTACCTACCATATATAAGGCCTATTTTTTAGGCCTATGTAAGGTGATATCCCTAGAACATATATGAACATATGCGCAAAAATGTGGTACTAACGTACGTCAATTTTAGGATTCTGAAGATCTCCCATTGATATATGGGGATTTCCAATCCATAGGGGTTCCCCAATAGCTGGTTGGTGTATTTCATGGAAAATCCCAATCTAATAGCTGGATGATGACTGGGGGTACCCCCATTTCAGGAAACCTCCATAGATATATAGTGGCTGGATGAAATCCTAGTGAAAGAAAAAAAAAGGAAACGAACAGCCACAATGGATGGTTGCGAAATCCTGCACGAGTTGAAAACGGTGGTTTCTCCCAGCATTTATAGCTGGTTGGTTATTATATGGTTAATATTAATGATGGCTAATATACTGTTAATGGTTAATATTAATGGTTATTATATGGTTAATGATGGTTAATAACTATATAACTGGTTGGTGGTTGAGCCCTACCCCTCTGAAAAATGATGGGGTTCGTCAGTTGGGAACATGACATTCCCAACTGAATGGAAAAATCATCCAAATCTTCCAAACCACCAACCAGATAGGGGTTCAACAATCCTTTTGGTGGTGCAGGATTTCGCAACCATCCATAGTAGGATTGTGGATATATGCTGAGGATATATCTATAATTACAATGCGTTACTGGCATGACAATGAAATGATGGCTAACCAGGGACGTTTATTGGCTGCATTCATTCCAGAAATGGGCATGTTCAAAGTTGGCATCGTAAAATCATTTGAAATGGGAAAATATGGTTGTTAACCATTGAGTTTATGGTAAACCAATTTTTGGACAAAGCCACAGTTGATATTGGAAGCGGGATAATTTTCTGTGGAAATTATGTGGCATGCTTCGGCCTTGGGATGTGGAAGAAAAGTGCAGTTTTAGAAGTAAGAGGACAGTCCTGTTATATCATATATATATATATATCATATATATATATATATATGCCTATGCATGTGATTACACTGTTTTGGTTTACAAGTCCGCATTTTGGATTGCAAGGCACAACAATCTGGGTTTGGAAGTCCTTGTCTGGCAATAGATAGAGCCACGTCTAGTAGCCAAGTTATAGTATACTTACGGCCAAACACCTCGTTTTGCCCACGCCTGTTGGCCCGCCTTGTTCGTATTAGCCCAAACATGTGGGACATTTTGTCCACAGATATAGCTATATAATAGATAATTTTGACCATCTACAAGCTCCATTCGTATGTGCATATACATGTGTATATATACATATATATATATATATACATACAGTACCATTACTGCTGGGTAACTCCCTTCTCACGATACCCATATCAAATCCCAAACCAGTATCAATAAATACCCATTCCAATCCCATCAAGACCTTCTGATATATATATATATATATTGCTGGTTCTATGAGCATTTCTGAGATGAAATACCTCATGATCATGAATATTCAAATAATATTATCAGTTTATCAGGATATTATGTTCCCCTATTTCCATTGTATTTCCCATCATAGATCATAATATGTCCATGTTTCCCATTATAATGTAGATACATCTAGAATTATATCCCATTACATCATTATATATATATATATTTATTTACAGCCATATAAAACTGAGGGCATTGTATATCATTATATTTATATATGTCCAGTTTATATCAGTATATTATATTATACCCTCTGGTAAACTAACGATTAACTATGGAAACTCACCATGTTTAATTGGTAAATTTACTGCAGCGGGTGCCGGAATTATAGAACGAAAGTTGAGGAGTACGAAGGTACGGTTATTTACCGTACCCTGTTGTTCTATAATTTTGTTTTCCTCGGAAGGTGTGAAAAAAAAACGTATCTGAATTTACTCCTAACTTTTTTCGTCGTTCTATAATTCTTGTCGGAGCGCTGCTGTTCAATAATTCTGTTTTCCCCCATTTCTCTCACATTTATTTCCCATTTTCGTTCTATAATTAATGTTTCCCGGGCCCCGTTCTGGAAAAATTAATTATAGAACGGAAAAATTAATTATAGAATTATAGAACCTCTTCCGGGGTCCCAGAAATCGTACAAAATCACCATGAAATCTAAGAAAATCACCGTGAAATCCCATAAAATCACCATGAAATCCCATAAAATCACCATGAAATCTCAGAAAATCACCATGAAATCTCATGAAATCACTATGAAATCCCACAAAAACAACATGAAATCTCAGAAAATCACCATGAAATCCCATAAAATCAACATGAAATCCCAGAAAACCACCATGAAATCTCATGAAATCTAAGAAAATCACCTGGTCAATGTGGGAAAAATGGGGGAAAACAGAATTATAGAACGGAAGTTGAGGAGTACGAAGGTACGGTTATTTACCGTACCCTGTTGTTCTATAATTCTGTTTTCCTCGGAAGGTATGAAAAAAAACGTATCTGAATTTACTCATTAAATCTTCATTTTATAGATTGTATATGTACAAATATGCAGTAAATATCAAGTCAGTGCCAGAAATTATAGAACTGGAAATTTAATTATAGAACGGGGAAATTTAATTATAGAACGGATCCCCGTTCTATAATTAAATTTCCCGACTCCGCGCGGAATCGGAACCCGGAGGAGTACAAAGGTACGGTACTTTACCGTACTTTTGTACTCCTGGCTCCGTTCTATAATTCTGGCACCCGCAGTATGTCTATGGCCATTTTCACTAGCTATGTAAACGTTTGCCAGAGGGTATATTCCATTCTGTGTGGATTTCTTTATCCCTATGAAATCCCATGAAAAATCCCATGAATGGTGGTTAACCAGAGGGTACCCTCCTCAAAATAATGGTTCAGTATAATGTCAACCCTGGGCTGTTTAATTGGGAGGGTACCATGTAAGTATGACTATTGGAGGAGTACTCCCCTAATTGATAAACCATGGTTTATTAATCCGGGGTTGACATTACATTGTATATCCATCCCGATCATCCCGGTCATCGCCGCCTGAGCCCCGTGGTCGTTCACCGGTGCTTCGCTGGTGAAGAATAACGCAGTCATCCACAGCGACAAGGGCAGAGTCCTCGGTGAACGAATGGGTCACCAAAAAAAAAGTCATGGTTAGAATGTAGAATATATATATTTATCAAATATATAGTATATATATAATATAATATACGTAGATTTAGTTGGATGGGTCAATCACCCAACTTACAACTAGGGGTCATATCAATTTATTAACTGGCATGTAGCCCGATGCCAAGCACCGCTGCCTCATCGGCATGGCTGGGTGAACAGTGCCACTTGTGATGATGCTGAGCCCAGTGAGCAATGGGGTAGCCGGCGATTTGTGGATGGATAGTAGGATTGGATTGGTATATAATCTGGTATATTGCATATACGGTTGACCTTGCCCGCAACAATTCCTGCCAAGGTAAAGCTATGAAAGATGTTCCAGATTTTGTGTCGAAAAATGGATGCGTGGCACTGACTGTCCTTGGGTTCATGCTGACGCTGGTTCACCTCAAGGAACGTCCGCTTGACGCCTGACCTCCACGTTGTTCTCGACTTCGAAACCCAGCACCGTCCTCAAGCACATTTGAGTTGATGATCCCAACTCGCCAATATTGCCGAGGGTTGAAACCACCTGCAACATCAGGGGGTCGGAAATTGAAGGACCGGATAACCCCACAAGTCAACTTCTTCCAATGATGAGCAACAAATGTTGTAGCGGGGACGGGGAAGGAAGGAAAGACAAAGGAGGAGGTGGAGGAAAGATGGTGGGTGACAAAGTTGTGTGTGTGTGAAAGATGGTGTGGTGAAAGATTGTGTGTGACAAAGTTGTGTGTAAAAGATGGTGTGTGACAAAGTTGCGTGTGAAAGATGGTGTGGTAAAAGATGGTGTGTGACAAAGTTGTGTGTGAAAGATGGTGTGTGACAAAGATGGTGTGTGACAAAGTTGTGTGTGAAAGATGGTGTGTGACAAAGATGGTGTGTGACAAAGTGGTGTGTGAAAGACAGTGTGTGACAAAGTGGTGTCGCAACAGAAGGTGTGACAAATCTGCGTGCGTGAAAGATGGTGCGACAAAGTGGTGTGAAAGATGGTATGTGTGACAGTATGGTGTGTGAAAGATGGTGTGTGACAAAGTGGTGTGTCAAAGATGGTGTGTGACAAAGTTGTGTGTGAAAGATAGTGTGTGTGAAAGTTGGGTGTGAAAGAGAGGGTGTGACAAAGTTGTGTGTAAAAGATGGTGTGTGACAAAGTGGTGTGTGAAAGATGGTGTGGTAAAAGATGGGGTGTGTGTGACAAAGTTGTGTGTGAAAGATGGTGTGTGACAATTTGGTGCGATGTCAGCAAGTACCACTCCTGCCACACGAAGTGGAAGTCGTTGTCACCAAGTAGCACGCCTGCCACGTGAAACGAAGGTGGATGTCTCCAAGTGCCACGCCTGCCACGCCAACAGCCGCAGCGGCCACCGCGGCCACTCCGCCCCAAGCGCCCCACCGGAGCCAGCCCAGTGCCATACGTGCCACGCCTGCCACGCAAAGTGAAAATAGATATCGCCAAGTGCCACGCCTGCCACGCCAAAAGCTGCATCATCTGAGAACCAAACGCGCCACCAAAGCCAGCCCAGTGCCATAAGTGCCACGCCTGCCACGCAAAGTGAAGATAGATATCGCCAAGTGCCACGCCTGCCACGCCAAAAGAGCCGCAGCGCCCACATCATCTGAGAACCAAGCGCGCCACCAAAGCCAGCCCAGTGCCATAAGTGCCACGCCTGCCACGCAAAGTGAAAATAGATATCGCCAAGTGCCACGCCTGCCACGCCAAAAGAGCCGCGGCGCCCAGCGTCACACCTGAGAACCAAGCGCGCCACCAAAGCCAGCCCAGTGCCATAAGTGCCACACCTGCCACGCAAAGTGAAGATAGATATCGCCAAGTGCCACGCCTGCCACGCCAAAAGAGCCGCGGCGCAGGGCGTCACACCTGAGAACCAAGCGCGCCACCAAAGCCAGCCCAGTGCCATAAGTGCCACGCCTGCCACGCAAAGTGAAAATAGATATCGCCAAGTGCCATGCCTGCCACGCCAAAAGAGCCGCGGCGCCCAGCGTCACACCTGAGAACCAAGCGCGCCACCAAAGCCAGCCCAGTGCCATAAGTGCCACGCCTGCCACGCAAAGTGAAGATAGATATCGCCAACTCCATGCCTCCCACGCAAAGTGAAGATAGATGTCGCCAAGTGCCACACCTGCCACGCCAAAAGCCGCAGCGCCCAGCGTCATGCTTAAACATTGAAATAATAATATATATACATATATATACACATTATGTATACAAAATATAATATCGGATTGGTTTACCCGCTCTTGGTGGATTCATTTGTAATAATTGCATTTTTCGGTTGTTAAATTCTACCGAAGAATAGCCAATCAACCAGCCAACAGTTCCGGTTTTGAACATGTTCATCTGGGTTGTGTCTGAAAATCGAGGAACTAATCTATATGTAGATATACACATAGATACACATAATTTAGTATCCTTTATGAACAAGTCATGGTTCAACAAGTCATAAGATTTGTGTCTGAAGTCATGGTGCACTTAACCCTACTAGTTGGCTTTGTCAGTCAAAGATAAACCATTGGATTTGGTATACTGGAAAAACCTAATTTCAAGGACCCAAATCACAAGAACCGTGATGATTGTAATAGAAGATACACAAAAAAAAAGACAACAAGAGGATAGAACATGATTGAACTAACAATGGCAACTCCGGAAAATTCCGTTTCCCTCATGGCGTCAGAAACCCTGGAGTCTGTGGGTGTTGCTTGAGCTTAGCTAATTGATTCATGACTGGGACCCGATACACAAACTACTTCAGACCTATGATACTGTATGGGGACGGGCCCCAAAACATGAACTGTTAAGCTTAGAAACATCATGATGACGTCGGTGGTGTGTGATTCTCTGGATGTTTTGGGTATATATATTATATGATTAAATATAGAGATATTATGATATTAAACTCATGTTTAATTTTAGATCTATTATCCTTAGGGTATAGATTGGGTTAATATTTCCATTGTGGTATTTTTTTTCACCCTTTATGGATCCGATGCTTAAATACTTCGAAACTACAAACCCCCAAAGATACCCTATCTCAGAGGCTTGGATCCTTTTTTGTTGCTGGTAGAACCGTAGAACCCTGACATTTCCTGCTAGACTGACATAATTTCTTGTTGAATCGAGATGTCAGAAGCACAGCCTAGTGAAAAATCCCATGTATTCCTGGCCCAAAACCCAGCGTCTTGAAATGCTCTCGGGTACCTGTCCGCTACTGATGGCCGGTCGGAGAAATTGGAGCCAGGGCAATGCGGTGAAATTGCCCTCACTATGGTCATGTAAAAAACAGGGACAATGATAATTATCCAGTGGATAATTTTTTGGGTACTCTATTTCAGTGAAACCCACATGGTAATCACATGTTCAGTGTATAATCCAAGTCATTCCTTTTCATCCCAACTGTTCTGAGTTGGGTATAAAAACCCTAATGAAACCCCAATTATAGATCCAATCAATCCATATTCTTCC
The DNA here is from genome assembly GCA_947184155.2 of Cladocopium goreaui. Classification (NCBI taxonomy): domain Eukaryota; class Dinophyceae; order Suessiales; family Symbiodiniaceae; genus Cladocopium; species Cladocopium goreaui. The sequence continues at coordinate 132,173 of CAMXCT020000368.1, read as the reverse complement.
CATGATATGTTTCAGAAAGACCAGCCATACGACCAGCCTTGTTGTGGGCCCTTCAGGCATCGTGGCAACAGTCCAACCATGAGGCAAGTGTTGCCAATAACGGGACTTAAGGGGATGGTCACATCGTGTCAGATGGTGTTGTGAGACAAACGATCAATGCAGAACTTAAATGCCGAAACATGTAGAAACATATGTTTGTCTTAAGTTGAGGCCCCGAACGATATCTAACCCACATAACTTGTCAACTGAGATTTATGAAGGATATACCCTTTGGTTATTTAACATAGCCATGGTATTGATGGCCCATTCATAGATGGTTTACCTAGACCTATTAAAAATGCTGATTTTCCATGGCAAACTGTTAAATAACCAGATGGTAGCTATTGTTAAAAGGGTTTTATATAACCTAACATCACTGGAGGGGGCTTCCTTGTAGGGGCATCCACCGGCAATGGCTGGAACCCTTGGTGCTATGTTTTTTTTCCGGCGTGTGTGAAAGTAGCCGAGCGAAGCTACGACTGAAGGATTGCTTGTTACTGTAGGTCATAGCTCTCAGCCTTGCATATTGACATTGATCTACCTTTGCAAGCTCCATTGACGGCTTTGCCGTCAAGTGCAGTCTCACTGGCAGCTTATAGACAAGCCGCCCAAATTTCCTTCTCCTTCCGCGACATGTCCTTGTCAATAAAAGTGCGGAAAATGTCTTGGTTCAGGATCAGGCCTTCCGGGCGATTGATTGAAACATCCACTTGGTCGGAGAGCACCTCCGGAAAATCGCCCACCTCAGCTTTCTCTTCAATGGTTTTCAGATCATGTTGCGATATCTCATTGGCCTTCGTCTCTTTGGCGAACGAAGCTCTTGTACAGCTTCTCCCAAGCAGTGTACGGCATGGTGCGGAAGTCTCCGGCCGCCTTCGTCTCTTTGGCGAAGCTCTTGTACAGCTTCTCCCAAGCACTGGACGGCATGGTGCTATGTTCTCCCTCACAGCTGAATCCCCATGTTGTACTGGTAAAAAATCACATGTCAGTGTACCATCTATAAATGGATGAGAACTACAAGGTGGTGCCCCCCCTAGTTCTAAATTGGTTATAAGCCCATTAACTAGTTCGATATATCACCAACAAAAACCATAGTTATTGGAGTTATAAACCAACTTAGCTATCTTGGGGGCAACTATAGATATATCACCTATAAACCATAGTGAAATTGGAGTTATGTTCACCAACTGAACGCTATCGAACGGGGGCACCACCTTGTAGGGGTACTCCCATGACTTAGGAAACCTCCATATCAAGAAATATGACAATAAAAAAAATCATAGCCATGGAAAATCCCAACCACAAATGGAGGTTTATAGCTGGGAAAATTTTCTATAAATGGGTCATTTTCCATGGCTATGTTAAATAACCAGAGGGTAATGTTTATCGATTCTGATCCATTATAAATGAATATCCCAATAATGCTTAAAATCACATGTCAATGGCATGAATATTTGACGAATAAAATTGGTAAAATCCATTTATCAATACCCCCATAATGGGTATCATTCCCCATGTCATCTGCAATGGAATCCATATCAATAATGATAATCCATATCCACATAATGGAATATGCCAACATCACATGTCAATGGAATATATCAAACAAACAACAGTTAAAAATCATTTAAAATCCATCAATATCACCATAATACTAATTGGTGGTTTCAACCCGCCTGAAAAATATTAAAGTCAGATTGGATCATCATCCCAATTATTGGGAAAAATAAAAGCCATGTTCCAAACCGCCAAACAGTATGATCTTATATCATGGTTTATTCCCCATTAAATAGTTGATTTACCCATGAAAATCGCATGGTGATATTTTCCAGTCAGTTAAACGTAAACGTTTACCAGGCCGGGTAACCAGTGACTTTCTCTTTACTGCAGCCAGCCACCCTGCCTTCGGCGGGATTATCTCTCTCCGCATAGTACATGAGGATCGAGCCCAGGAGCCACAAAGTTGTGGCGAAAATCATCGACATCCTCCAAATGGAACATGGAAACTCAAATGACTAGAATAAAATGGTCCTTAACAGTTATAAGTGGCTTATCATGATATGTATATATATAGTATATATAGTATATATAATATATTTAATATATATAATATATAGATTATAATATATAATATATTATATATATATATAATAATAAATAATATATAATAAATAAACAAATAAATATATGATATATAATATATAATATATAATATAACATATATATATATTATAAATAATATATATTATAAATAATATATACTGTATATATATAATTATGTTTAAAATTTAAACCCTAGTTGGTTATAGGAGTTCAAATCCCATAAAACAAAAAACGTTTTCAGGGTTACAAGTCTGTAAGATCCGGCTGATTTACAGCGGACATAGGGATAGGGTTACGAAAGATGAATCTATGGTAAAGTGGGTTCATATATAAACTTTATAACCTGGTGGGTTATGAACTGGTGGGTTTATATATATAATTATATACATATATATATACATATGAATCGATGGGTTATGAATCTATGGTTCATATATAAACCAGCAAATATACCCTCTGGTAAACTAACATAGCTATGGAAAATCACATTTTTTTAAGTGTAAACATCAACTATTTCTTTGGCCATTTTCAATAGCTATGTTTGTTTACCAGAGGGTGACCTGGTGGGCCCCAAAGAACTTTGGCTACCCTCCAATGTCAAAGATGGCCAGAATTCCCCCAGCAAAACCAGTATAACCTCCATGGCGGATCCTGCGGCTGGGTATGGAAGCCCAACTAGGTCCAACAATGGGCTGAACCCGCTGGTTATTTGTGTTGCTAAACTCGAAAATCACCATGTTTAGTAGCTAAATCATCATAATCACAAATCATAATCTATAAAACTAAGTGGGTCATGGTCATGTTCCACAGCAATTCCTGTAACAAATAACCAGAGGGTAACATGGTAAACATGTTCGCAGTGTTTCGAAGGATGCTGGGATGAGGGTTTCGGCAGGTAGTTACCTGGTCCATTTTTCGCCAAAACTTCTACCAGGTTTACCAGGTCAATAAAGGAAAGAAACAACGCTGCGCTTTTTTTAGCTGCTTGGTGGTTGATAAATGATGGCTAATATACTGTTAATGGTTAATATATGGTTATTATATGGTTAATGGTGGTTAATAACTATATAACTGCTTGGTGGTATACCTACCCCTCTGAAAAATGATGGACTTCGTCAGTTGGGATGATGAAATCCCCAACTGAATGGAACCATAATCCAAATGCCTCTGGTAAACAAAACATACCCTCTGGTAAACAAACGTAGCTATTGAAAATGGCCATAGAAATAGTTGATTCACCCATTAATAGCATGGTGATGTTCCATGGCTATGTTAGTTTACCAGAGGGTAGCTATGGCAGCTCATCTCAACTGGCAGATACTGTACTAGCCAAATGGTACTGTAAGCCCCCATTTCTGCGGTTGATGCCATCCAAGTCTTAGTTTCTTCTCTTCCCAATCTTCGGTTTCTACACGATATTCGCATATACATGTACTTTAAGTGACGCATCCATCTCGTTGGTGGTTCTGGCTAATCAAACCCGCATGTTTTGCGCTGGAATATTTACCAATAGTTTTCCCTATAGGAAAAACACATGTAGGAACATATCGCATGCATTTTTTGCATGTGGAAATGGGATTCTACTCAAACAACATCCCAAACATCCCAACATCTGACCTGAAGATCACTTTGTTGTCCACCAGGGTCAACTGAAGCTGCTTGAACATTCCACCAACGACACCTGCGTCTGACGCCGTGCGGAATCCATCGGGATGGCTCAAAATAGCGCAGTAACCACTCAAATTTGATGGTTAACAAGTCAATCTATTAAAATGGCAATGTTAGTGTTAATTTGATGGTATTTTTGATGGTTAATGTGATGGTTAATTTGATGGTTAAGCATACTTATCTGTATTAAAATGGCAATGTTGGGGCTTGTACGGGTGCTTTATCCCTATTTTCAGACACAAACATTTAAACCATGATTTTCAAAAGCAGTACTGCTGTTTTGGAGCCCATGAAGCAAGCAGTAGAAATTCAAATTGTGATATCATGGTTTCTAGTCTAAGGTACCTGAATGTAAAGCATGAAACATGTAAGTTTATCGTTCTATTGAATGAATTCCTTTCATGTTGCTCGTGAACCATGTCCATCACAAAAATGGCTTACATGCTTGTTTACCTGTCAATGTTGCTAGTTGCATCTCCATTTGTGTTGCCGGTCTACCTTTCCTGTGCTCTTCCGTTTATCTTTTCGACCCATCTTGGCCGGTTCCAAATGACCAGAACACCACATATGACCGAAAACCTTTACTACTGAATATCTCATCCTGAATTCTATGGGTCAAATCGATGTAGATTCACACAGTACGTACCATCATATATGATTTATTATGTTTGAATGTACTCACAAGTGCCCCATCTCTCATTCTGCGCTCATTCTTAGGGATCCATCGTGTCACATGTACCATCTGGCAATCAAACATGGCAATGGAAAAGAACAAATTTGGTTTGAGGGTTTTCCCAGCCATGAAAAGAAACGCACCGGTACCAACTAGCGAAGCGTCTTGAAGGACAAGGCACTATCTAGCTTGAACCAATGCAGCATGCACATTCCGTGCAATGCCTCGGCAAAGTTGCAAGAATCATTGCAGTTATGTCTGCAAGCAGGGTATATGATAAAGTTTGAACCAATCACTGGCATTGCCTTCCTGAAGCTACAGTAACAAACCTTGAGGGTCAGTTGTTCCAACCCTCTCAATGCGATACTTATACTTGTTCTATGAAAAGTTTGTTCCCCCAAAAAGAACGCCGCAAAACTGGAAAACATCAATCTTGGAACTGAACACACTACATCCGTTGTCCACAAAACTTGCAAATGCTGTTTATCTAACTGCTCCAATCTTACCTGAAGTGATGGAGCCTGGTGATGGTCGACAGGTTTAATGTTTATACTCGAAACACGGATACTCGTCAGCATTTCTGGCATACATACAGTATATATGAAGTAATTGACACAATATATATATATATGCATATATCTATGTTATTTACCAGCGCCAAACTTACATTAATATATAAAATCTAAATTTATATACTGTATAATGCATATTATCTATCTATCTATCTATCTATCTATCTATCTATCTATCTATCTATATATATATACATATATATACACAATATACATATATATATATATTCTAGACAGGTTCGGTTAGATTCTTGGTTCGTTTTTTCTCCACTCATAGAGATCTAGCTGTTATGACAGTATAAGTGTAAATGATATTCAAATATTCCCTTGAATATAAAAAACACATGAACCCTTTCAACGCGATATTCCCGTCTTGCTTGTCTTTGCTCTACATTCATCAATATTCCTGGCATTCCTACGATCCGACCCCCCAGTTTCCCCACCATTGTTGCACTGGAAAACATACAAGACCATCAAATACCCCAAGCGCGCTGAACACCTATAAAATCCTATACATATCTTCCTATGATTGGTGGGTGTGTCCAAAAATCGGGTAAAAACCCGCACAAAGATGATTTTGATAGGACAAGAACTCTGAACCAGTGGATTTTGTGCACCTTATTTTCAGACAGTCCCTACTCAAATTTGGTAAGACATCTGTTTGTCATCATGGTTGTCAAAATTCTCTCAACGTCCAGAAACCCGTCCACTTGTCTTTTGGAACTTGGCTGCCTATTATGATCTTGAAATATAATGTTGGTTCCAGAAAAAAACAAAAAAGGTGGATGGAAGAAATCCTGCACAGGCTTCTAAAAAGTGGCTGAAGCTGGGCTTCTGGTTCCCAGTGCTCCAATGAATTTGGAAATCACACCTGATGAGGCCACACCAGGACCTGGTCCATCTAGAGTCTCTCCAAATCGCTCTGGAGATGTTTCGTTCAGTGGCTAATCATCCACACAACCTGCTGACAACAGCCAGTCCGCTTGAGGACTCCAGTCATTTACCTGTGGGTGGCTCAGGTGTCAACAATTTCCACACGTGCTGCGTGGGAACGAATTTGCGCTGTTCCAAGTTGATGTGCCACGACCATGACAAGTGGATCGACACTCTCAGATGTCCGGCGTTCCTCCAAAGAGGCCAAGCGCTGGCTCAAGTCGCCAACAACCTCTTGATGCCACCCGTTCAAAGCCTTGGATGCAATTTGATTTCAACACTGTTTAAATTCTAACTGCATTTTTCCCGAATGCGTAGCAAGGGTTCCCGTTTCACTCTGGGGGTCTGGAGGTTGAGGGTGTGTTAAGCTCGACGTTGCGTTAGCGTCTGCACCCATCCGCAACCGTTCGCGCGATTGCTATATGGCCGTGCCTATGGTAAGTTTTGCAGAGGTGGTCATTTTTGGAGGTTTCAAACGTCTCGTTGCTTCGTTTCGCGTGGCAAGCGTGGCACTTCGTGACATTCAGATGTGTTTTGTAACGTGTCGAAAGTTGTTTTGTGTGGCAGGTGCAATACTTTTGCGACGTTTTCAGAAGATGCGTTGCAGTTTTCGTGGCAGGCGCAGCACTTTGGACGTGTCCATCGTCATTTTTCGTGGCAGGCGCAGCACTTTAGACGTGTCGTGTTGAGTGTTTTTTGCAAATCGCATTGGCAGTGGCCACAAGTTGCAAATTCCGTGGCAGGCGTGGCATTTTCTGACATGTGCTGAAAATTGACGGAAGCCTCGCACGAAACAAAATTTGGATGTTCCTACGAAAACTCGTAGGAAAACGTCGATTTTGAAGCTACAAAGTGTGACAATTGGAAGAAGTCTCGCACGAAATGCTCGTCTTGGTGCTCCCACCTGTCTCGTCTCGGGTTACTGGTTTTCTGGTGGCTTCGCCGTGTCTATGGGGGAAGCTGCAAAACATGTCCTTTCGGCATGTTTCAAACTGTGAAAATTGGAGGAAGTCTCGCACGAAATGCTGGTTTTGATGTTCCTACGTGTCTTGTCTCGAGTCTCTGGTTTTCCTGTGGCGCCGCCGTGTCTATGGGGGAAGCTGCAAAACCTCTCCTCTTCGAAGGTTTCCAAGCAAGTTGTCATGTCGTTTTGCGTGGCAGGCGTGGCACTTTGTGACATTCCAACCTCTTTGCTAACGTGTCGAAAATGTCAAAATTGGAGGAAGTCTCGTACGAAATGTGTGTTTTGCTGCATCCATGTGTCTTGTCTCGAGTCTTTGGTTTTCCTGTGGCGTCGCCGTGTCTATGGGGGAAGCTGCAAAACCTCTCCTCTTCGAAGGTTTCCAAGCAAGTTGTCATGTCGTTTTGCGTGGCAGGCGTGGCACTTTGTGACATTCCAACCTCTTTGCTAACGTGTCGAAAATGTCAAAATTGGAGGAAGTCTCCTACGAAATGTGTGTTTTTCTGCACCCAGGTGTCTCGTCTCGAGTCTCTGGTTTTCCTGTGGCGTCGCCGTGTCTATGGGGGAAGCTCCGCACTCCACACTCTACACTTTACACTTCGCACTCCACAATTTACGCTTTAGACTCCACACTCCATACTCTACACTGCACTTTACACTCCACACTCCTCACTTGAGACACTCCACACTTCACACTTTACACTCCACACTCCACACTCTACACTGTACACTTTACACTCTACACTCCACACTCTAACTTCTGAGCTTGATGTAAACATGTTGCAAACTACGCCTGACTGAAACCTCTGCCAAGTCAGCAACATGTGAACGAAACTGAAATCTACGCAGACCGAAACCTACAGTGTAAGTGGTTCAAACAACCAGTCGTGGAGAGAACTGTGTTGGATTCAGTCGTCTGGTGGGTCCAAGCTTGAAGTCCTCATGTGTTTGTTTGCTGCTCCCTTTCGGCTTCTTGACTCTGCACAAAACCCACTTTATAGATATCATCCCATTCAATTGCGTTTCGCAAATCTTGCAAAACAGCCCGTTGCTTGTTTCAGGCATAGCGATTTGTGATGCGGCTCCATATGTAAGTTGATCACGTGCTTGTGGAGATTGTACACAAACATTTCATTCCTATTTTCTTCATGCCAACAATCGCCTTTTCTGTAGACCTAGATCCCCATTCTTGGGATTCATGGTGGTCCCATTTTTCAAAGATCTCCATGGCTATCGCTGAGTTCTAAATATTTTTTTCAGCTCCGGAAACATCCTCAGAAAACTGGCACAAACTCAGAACCGTCACCAGAAAAATTTATCATCTCTGTGACCCTGGAGAAAAACATCTCAAAAATGGTAGTTCAACAAGCCAACAACCAACCACCTGGATTTGCGACGCTCCAAAAAATACCAGTTATCTTCGAAAAATTACCCCCCAAAAGAAAGTGAATTTCCCGGCAAAATTTGAGCAAAACCAAGGTTATAGGTGGGTGACATGTTCAAAGTTCTGAAATTGCGAACGAAATCTCCGCCGATTTGGGATTTCCCACCCGCCATCTTTGATGACACCTGGTTGGTGGTGCAATAATCATCTTGAAAAATATGAAGGTCAATGGGAAGGATGACATCCCATTATATGAAATGGAAAATAACATTCATGTTTGAAACCACCAATCAGATTATATCATTACCATTATATTTCATGAATATTCCATGAACTATTCCCCTATTATCCCTACTATGCTACTACTGTTGATGCTTAAGTCTCCTATGAAAATCCCATGAATATCCTACCTATGAATCCTATGAAACTTGGCATTTACTTCGATGATATTCGCGAACTGTTTACCTTACTATATCCCATTAATAATTAAGAGAACTACAAACTCCAAATCAGATCCATTCTAGTAATATCCCATGATCATCCCCACTATATCCCATTTAAAACAAAGAAACGGATGACCAAAGTGATCTAAGCTGCCAGTTGCGTCTTGGCGGTCGACGTCTGCCGCAGACTGCGGCTGTGTTCCTCGGCCCCATGGCCATGGCGGCCCCCGACTTCGGTGCCGCCGTTAGAGCGAAACCTGGCCTAAAAAAAGGGTAGAGTTTCACCAGGGAACATGAGGATTTCATGGGATTTAGATGGATTCAAGTGGATTTAAATGGATTTAGATTTAGATGGATTTAGATGGATTTGTCATTTGTTGAACTGATTTGTGATAGCAAAGTTGACGCATATACTTCGGTGAACCGTTGGGTTGATTAGGGGAATGTAACTGTAGGGCATGGGTTTATAAACCAACAAACATAACTGGGGGGGCTCACCATGTAGACATGCGTCCCACTTAGAAAGTGGTTTATCCAAAAATAGAAGTGGAGGTATTCCATACATTGGGTTCTGATATGGGAAGTACCCACTTGCTAACTGGGATGCACCCCGAAGTAAGCCGTGCTATCCATTTGTTTTGTCCTTTGGCAACTCCACGCGGGAGAAATCCCCAAATCGCCGGTGACGGCTAATAATGCAAGTGATTCATCATCTACACAATCTATGTTTTTTTTTGGTATAGCCCCATTAAAATAGTGAAGATTCACTTTTCTATCTTTTTGCGGGTTAGCATGTATGTGTACTATATAATGCTATATCAATGTTATACGTATATAGGACTATATCATTGATTGTGATGAGTTCCGGTGACGGCTAATAATGCAAGTGATTCATCATCTACACAATCTATGTTTTTTTTGGTATAGCCCCATTAAAATAGTGAAGATTCACTTTTCTATCTTTTTGCGGGTTAGCATGTATGTGTACTATATAATGCTATATCAATGTTATACGTATATAGGACTATATCATTGATTGTGATGAGTTTTCCCGGAACTTGCCCAACATCATCATCTCACAAAATGCCTTGCTAGGCGCAATGCAACTGCCAGAGACCAGCATGGATTCGAAGAGGAAGTATGATGGGAGCCAGGCGATGACATCAACCTCGTGCGGAGATGTTGGGGGTTTCCATAAATTGATTAAATGTGGTTAAAACAATAATAAACCATCCCCCAAATTTCCGCTTTTATACGTGGTATAAATCATTCCCAAATGGATAGTTTATTATTGATTTAACCACATTAGGAATTTATGGGAAATCCCAGGAATGAACGTGGATTTTGATGGGATAATAACTAGTGTTGTATTTGGGGCTTTCCATAAATATATATGCATATTTCACCATGGCAAATCCCGTATTGTCATTGAATAAATATCCGTCTCAACCAACCAACATCATGAGGGAGGAGGCACCACCTATAGCGCGATTGAGCTGCGAGGCGTTGGCGCAGCAAGAGACTGAACGCTAAAACTGTCTGCTTACGGCTGCTTCATACACCCTTTGATCGTTCATGTGAGTCTCACCATAATCATAATGCCCTAATATGTTTTCATAAACATACTTTTTGGTATGATGCAGCCAATTTTGACGAGGCTTTCCAACTCGCTTGGTTCCGTATTCAGCTCTGTGCGCAGAATCAGGTAGAAAGGAAATTTGCCTCATAGGGTCGTTGCCGTTGCTTCTTAATATGTGTCCAAGCAATTTTACTCGTCTATTCATGTGATACTCACTGAACGGTATAATTTTTCTTCGGTCACAGCGAGATGGGTAAGCGATGGAACTTGCTTGTTCTAATAATGATGTCGGTAAAACAACCATAAACCATCCAACCATCCCCCAGTCATCACCATTAATATATAGGTACAAGTAGTATTGTACCCTCTGGTAAACTAACAGTTTGCTATGGAAAATCACCATTTTCAATTGGTAAATCCACTATTTCTATGGGCCATGGCTTCAATAGCAAACTGTTAGTCATTACCAGGCCGGGTATATTTTTTGTTGGTTTCCACCCATAGTCATGGGGGCTACCCCTTTTTCGCTATCGCTGGATCCTGACTTTGATGGATCATCCATCCCTTGGGATCCCAAGGAAATTTCAGCGAGACCGCAACGGCTAAGGTTGGTTGATGTCGGTTAAATAATGTTGGTCAATATGGTTATTATATGATGAAATATATCTATTATATATATATATAGTATATAACCGAGTTGTGAACATTTTCACTTGAGCCGTTATGAAAATAGCCTGGTTGAGAAAGGTTAAGAACTGTTGATACTGTTGGGACTTTTACTAATTTGGGAATTGTGATAACCCATATGAATGGGAAACCTATCAACCAAGTAGCACAATGAGATGGGATAGGGCGGATAGGAATGCTTTTAATGGCTCATTTGGGTCCCAAAATGGGGGGAGGGGTTCAAACCAACATTTTCTCATGGTAGATATGTTGCTGGGATAGAAGTTAGAAGATACGAATATAACATAATATAACAACAACCCCAAATTTGGGCATGCTTTTTGGGGTCCTTTTAGAGTGTCCAAAAATAAAGATCTAGGAAAGACGAAGTTGAGTCGAGCTTCTTTGCAAGGGTCGACTCTCCAATGGTAGGGGACCAACAATGAACATCAGCTCTGGGCTGTTTGTACCTTCACGCATGAAGACAGCCATCGCCAAATTACTCTCAAAGGTCTGTCTTGTGAAAGTCAGTTCACCCTTGCCTGCTGAAGGCAACACACAATACGTCAGCTGTAAAAAACTCCATGGAACATCGCGTCAGCCATGCTCTGCTGCCGATCGCAAATGGGCCATCTCCAGCAAATGACGCAATGACATGCAATGACATCCTCTTTGGAAACCAAGAAGGGATCTTCAAGGCTGCCACTCAATGACCCAAGAAGCGTGGGGAAACAGTCCAAGGGCAAACGATTTGACATACCAATCCGAACTTTAAATAGAATGTTGACATGTCTTAACATACTGTGGATGGAAGAAATCCTGCATCACCTTGGATGGTTGAAACTTGAAACCCTATAGATAATGGGATAAACCACCTATCAACTGGTGCAGGATTTCGCAACCATCCACCGCAGGACAATATTCCAGAGACAGATCAGTGGCGATCGTACAGTTCTGGGTCCCAGTGAGTCATTTGTTCAATCACAACAAAGCCGATATATGCTGCTAGTACAGGAAGGTCCCTCGAAATAAGAAAGGCAAAACGGATCAAAATGGGATTTATGGTGGAGATATCTTCGAATCGGTGGTTTGAACCCATCTTGTATTTGTCATTAGGGATCACCATCCCAGACATAGTTGAAATTCAAAGATCATTGAAAACCACTAGCCAGACTGTGTAGGTAAATTCCATATAATTCCATTGGGGTTCCAACAGACAGAACGGGGGAGGGGACCCCTTCCGGTACAAAACAAAGGCTGCACCACGCCGCGCTCTGCTGGACCAGGCAGGGCGCAAGGTGCGTCACACTCACCAGGTAACGGCGAACATGCCTCGGGCAGTGATGTGCTGTTGTGAAACATGGGCGATCCCCAAAACCATGGGTTTCAATACCAAAATAGTAGAAAATAGTCAAATTTTGGATGATTTTGGGGTACCATCACTTTAGGAAACCTCCAGGGCTATGGTCATCCTGATACTCTTTGGGATTGCTTTGTATTTGTCTACAAGCCCTGGCACAAATAGGTCAGACTGGGTAATCCGATAATTCTCAAAAGCTGATGGCTGCTTAAAAAGTTTCTTCAGAGTTGGAGAGACCAACACATGAATATTCCAACGATTTCTTGAATCTAAAATCAACAAAATTCCAGCCCACAATTCACTCAATTCACATCCTTTTGGGTCTTCACCAGTAATACACACGAGAACAAAAATAAATTCCTTAGAGGTTCCCAAAGGCTGTCTGTTTAGTGTCTGGGGCCACCACTTGGAACAATTTTCCGATGTAATGGTAAGAGACAATGGATGTAAGCAAAGTGGTTGATAATCCCGATCACAATTAACTATAGATATGACATGATATGACTAGCAATGACTATAAATCCTGTTACAAGCATCAGGGTTGGCTAACCAGCCTTGAACTGGCACATCCCTGTACCCCGCGAATAGTTGCCTTCCTGAAGTGCAACTCCGGGTCTGAGCTCAGAAAATCTCTCATTCTGTTAGCTCAAGACAATAGGATTTTGTATATGGTTTTAATCTTCTCTGTAAAGGCATGCAACTGGACCTTAGATCCACAATAACACCCCAAGGAAAAACCGGCCAAGGATCGCCAAACGGAGCAACTTCGATGCCCACATGTAACAGAAGGGCAATGCCAGCAAGGTGTCGACATATCGACAGGGCGCTATCCTTGGTCACAATTCTTGTTGGCCTATGAAGTGATGTAGGGTACCCTTCGACAATCAAATGTGTCTAGCTGGGAAATCCCCTATGGACGTTTCAATGGAAAAATGATCGATAAATGTAGGGTGATTTTCCATAGCTATGTAAACGTTTACTGGAGGGTACCGAACAAATTCCTACCCCACAAATGCAATTGGTAATCTGCAAACCTAGGCAGCCTAAGCAATGATTCAAAGAAAATGCCCTGAACCCTGAAGGCATCGGGATGTATCGGGATGTCACTTTTCGTGTGGAGAGATTCTTGGGGTCACGACACGATCAAGAGCAAGGCTTGAAAAAACAGGCAGGCCATTCGTTGTTTGCACCAAAACTCATGTATTTTTGTGGAACAATCCCAGCTTTCAGCTTCGCGTTGGTTCCACATTTTGTAGTTCCATGCGCCACATATCGCCACATTCTTTGGGTGAAACCAACCAAGCAAAAACACACAACACAGACATGACTGTGATACATTTTGAACCGGTGAAATCATTTTGCTGGCTGTCCAATGAGATCCAAAATTCAACGGATTGGTTTAAGGGAAAATCTACAGGAAACCATAGATTTTCCCATTAGATATGGGGCTTTCCTGTAAATTTTCCCTTAAACCAATCCATTGAAAAATATCATGTTGTCTAAAAATATGGTACCCCCAAATCTAATGCTTTAACATCATTTTTGCACATAAAAAGTTAGCAATATGTTTGATTGAATCCACCATTCTCACACCAACCCACATACCATACGTTTGGAGATATACATATATATATATATAACATGTCATGTGAGTAAAATCATACTATATATATATATAAATATATATATATATACACATATATATATATATATAATGTACATAATTATACATATACTCCCTGATTGCATCACAATTATATCTCCAAGATGATTTCCCCTCAAATCTGGTACAACATGGGTGTTGACCCGTCCCCAACATGGGTGTTTGCCGAGGTAAATCATGATGTTTATCATCAAAATTAAAGGTACCTGGTTTACCATTACCCTCTGATAAACGTTTGCATAGCTATTTATAGCTAAATATATGTATCTGTATATATTCCTATGATATTAATGTGGATAAAACAACCATAAACCATCCAACCATCCCCCAGTCATCACCACTAATATATAGGTAGTACCCTCTGGTGAACTAACATAGCTATTGAACATGGCCCAGTCGAAATAGTGGATTTACCCATGAAAAAAATGTGATTTTCCATAGCTATGTGGCTGTTTACCAGAGGGTATTTGTTGGTTTAAACCATCATTTGGGTACTATACCCAGTAACTGATAGTTAGACTACATATAATGATAAACCAATAATTCGGTAAACAAACTCATTTGGGGTTTCCTAAAATTGGGGGTACCCCCAAATCATTCAAGTCATTAGACTATTTAAGTGTTGAAACCTATGGTTTTGGGGTACCCCGGGTACCCCCATTGAGGAAACCTCCATGCAACTATCAGCTACCCACCTGTGAATGCCTGTCCCGACCCATGCTATGTCCCATGGACCGAGCTTCAAGGAACGTTGCCAGGAATTCTTCGGATACGAAAAGCCTGACACCACGCAGTACGGCTCAAACGTGGTTATGGTTTTACAGCAAATTACCATTAAAAAATATAGAGATCACAAGGATTTAGCAACGTTTTTATTAATGTCTATTGGCTCAAAAAACAAGTTAAAGGTGAATTATGGGGTGGTCAGTCCAATTTAAATAGACTACAAAAATATAAAGGGTTTGAGAATAAAGTGCATTGGTGAGTTCCTTAAAATCAACTCCCGCAAAATTATCCAAGAGTTGTTATGTTCATTGGGGAGAACAATGATTTAGGTAGATACCGCATTCTTTTGAAATCCTCAAACGGGGTAGATAGGCTTGGTCAACTGACAAAATTGGGGGGCATAGAACCTACTGTCTAAGTGAACTAAACCAGCAGGTTTGGCATGAAACAACTGTGTAGGTGAAACCAGACCCCGCCTGAAACAAATGAAGGTATCGTTGGATATTCCGTACCAAAACCCAAAGCGGAAATGGTTTCTCTACGAAATCACCACATGTACTTCTCAGGGTCGGAACAAGTTTGGGAGATATGCAGTTTGACCAACTATTCACCAACCAGTTAGCATATTTGCCAAGTTTGGTATCCCAATATTTACCAGTATTCACCAATAATCACCAAATATTCACTGAACATAATATGTTTATACATGTTTATACCATGTTTCTTGCCACCATTGATTTCCTTCCCTGCTTTTCCCTACTCGGGGATAAATCCCACAAGTGGTTATAACCCACAATTAACCCACACACAACTGGGGTATGTATATCCATTATATCCTATACATACATCTGCCTTGTATAATGGTTATTAACCACTTATACTCTCTGGTTGTAACTGGGTAATCAGAGATGGTTAGCTGGAAAAATCCCAAAAATTCGTTCGATTCTCTTATTAAAAGCTCCACTGGTTGGTGGTTTCAACACCTCTGAAAAATATGAGTTCGTCAGTTGGGATGATGACATTCCCAACTGAATGGAAAAATAAAATTCCAAAGCACCAACCAGTCCATGGCTGTGCTACGGATTTCCCATGACACCGGAGGTTCCTCTTCGTGCCCCGCGCCGCGCCCGCACCTCGCGTATCACCGGCATAGACCGGCATCTGGTAGACCGCCGTGAGCAGGATGAAGTTTGCGGTGGACAGCACCTCGTTCTCCGAACGATTCAACGAAACCCATGGGAAAAGTGGTGATGTCGCGAATCAAAATGAGATTTAATGGGGTTTAATGGGATTTATATGGATTTATACATGCTTAACTGTTGGGTTGATTCAGGGTGATATAATTATATATACTCGTAGTAGTATAGAAAATGGATGTGTAAACCTATAACTGGGATATGACCGATATAACTATAGTTACAGCATTCAAACTGGAATTGAAACTCTATGAAACTCTGAATCCCACTTACCCTCTGGTAATTTAACACATAGCTATTGAAAATGGCCATAGAAATAGTGGATTTTCCCATTAAACATGGTGATTTTCCATAGTTATGTTAAATTACCAGAGGGTAAATGGCCACTTCTCAACCGTTGCGTTTTAAACGGCTTCTCCGGCTCTGGGTTTTCCGGACCACCAACACAATCAGCACCGAGGAGAAAAACAGCGAAGGTCGTCGCACTGCTTCAGCTGCCTCTGCAGCCCCAGGGAACCAATGTTGGTCGGGTCTGCGGAAGGGCGAAGACGGTTTTTCTTCCCAAAATCATAGGATTTTCCAAAGCGCGTTCATGGCCTTCACATGCAAAAATGAGTGTGAAAAGGATAGCAACTGGTAACTAGTCTCAGTTGCCAGTATTATTTGAGAAGAACAAGATGAGATGTGTTGTTTTCGCCCCACTTGTTCTCGAAAGGTGTGGCTTTCCACATTTGCTGGATGAGATGTCTGCCAGGAACGTCGAAGCATCAATCCAGTCAACATGGTCAACATGAACAAAACCCCCAATATATGGCCAAAAGGTGATATAATTACCATCTGGTAATTTGACATAGCTATATAAAATCGTAATTTTAAATCCGTTTAATAGGTAAATGATCTATAAATGGGCATTTTTCCAATTTTTTCTATAGCAAACTGTTAAACTACCAGAGGGCAAACGTTTTCAATTGCTGCAAGGTTGAGTGTCCATGTGACTTTAACATGTAGCTTGTAATATATTACAATCCTCATTCTTACAATGAACGTGTAATTTGAGTGCTCATGGGTGAAATCTCTGTGTGTGCATTGTTAACTTAATGTTGAGTGTCCATGTTCACAAGTCCCCAACAATGAAATCACATTTTTCAGAATCTTGTGAACATGAACTGGGGTGAAAATGTGTCACAGCTTGTGGCTTCTGAGTCATTACAATTTTGACATGTTCACAGTCATCCCATAATGAAATCGTCATTTCTGGGATGACTTACCAGAAACCATCAGTTCCAGCATCCCAAAACGAGGATGAACGACCGGTCGCATCAGTACACCCTGAAACCTAGGAATCGCAAACTAATGGGATTGGAAAATGAATTATGACCACAACATTGGAATGCAAATAATCATATCCAACACATATGGAATAGAAGTATCTCATATTAAGTGCATTAACATACCATAGTGGCATATATAGGAATATATTAATATTAGTGTATATTATATTTTTACTATATCCCAACATATGGGCTTGGTCAACCATGGTTATACCCGTGAAAGAAACCTCAGTCCTGCAGCCCCAAGTAGCAGAATGCTTAAACAAACCCATGAAGTCATGAAATCAATGAACAATCCCATTGTTTTGTTGGGTTAAATCACAATTTTATAGCATGTTGTGTACCAATTTGTTGGTTTATCCCATGAAATCTTATGAAATCACCATTTTCTACCATTTTGTTCTATGGTTTCATAGATTTTTTTGGGGGGACAACTCTTCGTGAACTCTGAGATCGCACGGTTTCCGGCGGCGAGTTCACCTGTACTCGCTCCCAGGCAGTGGAACTCGCGTTGTGATTCTTGGTCACATGTTCCTGAGATGCCAAGAATGACCTACTTCCCTACTTCAATGGGATTAGTTGATGTTAGATGATTAGTGGCGTAAACACAAAAATCAGGAGTAAATAATGCTTGTTTTTGCACACCTGATTTCCGGTAACTGGCGGAACAAAAAAGATGATTAAATCATTCATATCACCAGATAATTCCATGTATCTGGCTGAATTATGGCTGAATGACTTACTTGGATGGGCTCTGGTATTCGAGAAAACTGGTGAGTGGTAAGTGGCGGATTTTTTGGAAACTTTTTCTGCCCATATCACAAGATAATTCCACATATCTGGCCATCTGGCTTATCTGGCTGAATTACAAGAGTTAGATGGCATTTACTGGCATTTAGCGGGACTTTAGTGGAAGATTTTAATGGCCGTTGGATGGAATTATCGCTGAATTATGAAGTTAACTAACCTGAACGATAGCTGAAATAAGGCCACACCACTTCTCTTACGGACCTCAGTTGGTCATACGTGAGTTATGGATTTTCCTATTCAAAGGTCCATTTCGCACGGGAGGGTATCCAGATTGGTGCTTCGAACAAGCGGCGTGAAAGGCTGCACCGAGAACACCCGCGGGAATGCTGAGAATGTAGGTGCCCACCAAGCAGATGACCTATAGGTCGCAGTGGAGGAGTGATGACCCAAAAGTTCTTGAATGGTTTGTTTTGGCCTATGGTAAACTAACAGCGGCTGTGGAAAATCACTATTTTCTATATGTAAACAATGTAAATCAACTATTTCTATTGTCATCTTCAATAGCTTTGTTGAATTACCAGAGGGTAAGTGACACATTGATTATGGTAGATCTATGTCCAGTGAATATCACATCCATTGACTTTGGGAGGGTTGATTCATGCACGGTCTCCAGGCCTTTGAAAGCCAACTCTCCGGTGAAAACGTGGCTTGCAAGAAAATCCCCGCACTAATTGCAGGTTTTACTGGGCAAATCATTGATTTTCCCACTGATTTTTGGCATTTAGTTAGGGGATTTCAAGATGTTCAATTGCCATGTTTGATTACCAGAGGGTATTGGTTTGTAGGCTCCGGTGATTCAAGATCTTCGTCGTCGCTTTGGTCCTGCTCCCACAACACAGGTTTTTGTTGGTCGTACGCAAAAGAGGTTCTCTGCATTGTTTTGTTTCACAAAGCGTCTCTTGTGACTCTTGTGCTCAGTGGGGCAGTCCTTTTCTCTGTTGCCATGAATAAAGAAGTCTATGTTTCAATAGATCATTGCCAATCAGCCAGATACCCTGCAAAAAATGACAAATTCTTTGCTGTTGAACGTAGATATTCCCATACCAAAAGACTAGTTAGGATTAGTTTGTATCCATGTAAGATTGAGCTAGATTAAACCCCATTAAATCCCATTAAACCCAAATTAAACCCCAATTAAACCCATTAAATCCCATTAAATCCCCATTAAACCCCAATTAAACCCCAATTAAACCCATTAAATCCCATTAAATCAACAACCTGTAAAGTGAATGAACATCCATTGGGATCTAGGGATCAATCCTAATCGGTCGGTCATCATGGTCCTGGATACACTGCTCCTTGGAACCATGGCCATGCAACAGGAACCGATAAACATTGGAGGTGCCGCACCATATATGTTTGGCCTATTTTTTAGGCCTTAGTTTCAGCAAGCCCAAAAAGAGATGCTTATTGCACCGGAAAAGTAGCAGTGCTTTTTTGGAAGATCCAGTAACCATAATGGTGGTGACATAATACCAATCATAGTGGTTATATATGGTTATATGATGGGATTATAACATATTATATATATATATGACTATCTGGTTGGTGGTGCAATAACAATCTTGAAAAATGATGGAGTTCGTCAATGGGGTTGGGATGACATCCCATATATGATGGAAAATACAATTCGTGTTTGACACCACCAACCAGTAAAATAAAGTAAACATCATCCATAAGAAAATCATTTACAAAACCCTTCATTCCCTTCTGCGGGGATTGCTTAGAATCTATAACATGCGTTTCACAAATTGGTTTAATCATGTCACCCTCTAGTAAATTCACAAAGAAACCTGGCATTCTTCGGGGGTTGGAAGATTAGTGTCCACACAAAATTGGCTATCTTCAGGGTCGAAGTGTTAATTTTCTGGAGGGTAAATCATCCATAACTATGGAAAATCATCATTTTTTATAGGTAAATGAACTATTTCTATGCCCATGGTCATCCATTATGGCTATGTTCCCAACATTTTACCCAGCATTTCCACCAACATCTTCCATCGTTGCATCTCCAACTGTCATCCCAGTTGCCATCGAATTGATTCTCCCAAAGGGCGCCGAAAACTGGTCGGCATCCGGGAATTCACCTAGAGAAGCTCGGCCGTTGAACGGAGCACCGTTCTTAAAGGGTGTCTTTTGAAAGGGAAAACTGTTGTAACAGATTGGATTTAGTGGGATTTCACGGGATTTTTCAGTGGATTTCGTGGGATGTGGTGAGCTTTCTCGTGAGATTTCAGCATGTTTTTTTTCGTGTTATTCGTATTTCATGGGGTTCTGAACGGGATCATGATTAATCAACGAACTGGCCATGGATCTTCATGGGCCATGGCTACAGCTGCTACAGCTATTAGCCCAGTATGTTCTTAAGATCCCATGATATCCCCTGTGCAAATCCCATCTGTTGCTTTTATCATCTTTTATCTCACTCAAAATATGTTGGTTTTATCCCCTTAAAACGGATTTTAAAAAAAAAAACCTTTCCCATAAGCCATTGATGTTGGTTTCATCTATCCGAAAGAAAAAGAAGCGCCGAACAAACGGCTTAAGGTTTCTTAAGATCCCCATGGGTGATTCGCGCAAGCGACAACTGCGACAACATCCAAAAACCATCCCCAAGCGATTTGGGGATGGAAGAAACTCAGGGTCCTTCAGCTTAAATTCCACGACCATTGGATGAACATTTTTAACATTTTGAACATGTCACCAGAAGGATGATGTTTTGCAATGATCATTGACCAATAGTGTTGTTTTATGGGATGATCATGGATGCTTTGCAATGGTTAGTACTGGTTGGTGGTTGAGCCACCCCTCTGAAAAATATGAGTTCGTCAATGGGTTCGGATGACATCCCATATATGAAATGGAAAATCAAATTCATCTTTGAAACCACAAACCAGAAATAAAGTTGAATCAACTTCCATCGCAAGTCCTGTCATGTCAAGCTTGTATATCAAGCGAAGCTTACCTCGGCTCAGGGATGATATCACCTTGTCTGCGAACATGTAGGCCTTGCTTGTGGAAGTGCCTGTAGTTGTAGCGTAGGAATGCTAAATTGCTGGGAAAATCCAACGTATCTTCATTGAGAGAATTTGAGCGCAAGTCGGGAAACTAGGACTTGAAGACTGACCATAGTCGTTCTACCGGGACCGTGCCAGTGTGTATTGGAACACTGGAGCTTTGCCACGGGCCCGCGTAAGCGCTGCCCATGGCACTGACCTTGGATACCCTTCAACTAGATGGATCTTTAGGTGGTTAGTAAACATTCCCCTGCATATCAAAAAAATGGTCATCTACTACTTGGAAGTGCAGTTCCAGTGAACTAAGTGGATATATCACCATAGAGATGGGGTTTGTATCTCAACTTATTGGGGTTTATAACTATGGTTATACCCATTCTACCCATCCTTACGGTTGACCCAGACAGGCATTGTCAGGCCTGACGTCAGGCTGTTGCTGATGGTTCCAATGGCCAGGTATGTTTGAACAGTTTGGCTCTCAAAGTAGCCACTACAAAGTGGTAAACTGGTAAACGTATTACTGTAAAATCTACTAAAGATATGTGGTTTTTGAGAGTTGTTGTGAATGGTTTTAAATAGATCAATCACTTAAGGTTCCACACATCTGTCTCTAATCATCTCTCATATGTGGCTGTGGGTCAACATCAACTGTTGTTTTTACTCATTATGCTGTATATAATATAAATCCCATAGTAAAACCATATAGTAAATATCCATAGTTTTCATGGTTAAATAACGTTAAATGCCCCTTTTCTTCCGTATTTCTACGATGGTTTTGCCATGAAAAATATGCATCGCCCAGGCGCCGTTGAAATCAATCAGGGCCTTGGTGTGTCTCACTGTGCACCCACAATTTTTGCGCTGCAGATATGTTCAAAAACACATGGAACACGCTGAACAATGGAGGTTTAACATTGTTTAACCATTCAACATGAAGGTGTAACCAGCCAAAATGAAGGTTAAACACTGAAACATGCACTTTTTGTTCAGTGGAACAAAATCCATCTTGCAGTGAACATATGTAACATGTGTCCATCTTCGGCACCTTGCAGCAAAATAGATGTTGAGTATGTTTCCTACGTTTAGTATGTTTATGTTTAGTATATTTCCTACAAACACGTATACAATCACAATCTCAAATAACTTCAAACAAATGTTTCCCCATTGGCAAATACACCACCCATATAGTGGGTTTCCCTATGTAGCTGGTTAATCATCACTTCGGCCACGAAAAAGAAGGGGATGGGTTTCATCCAGATACATTAATGAATAATAGGGAGACATGTTCATTGCCAATCTTAGATACCCTGCAAACAAATAAATTCTTTGCTGGTTAGTAGATATTCTCATTAATACCAAAAGACTAAAGGATTAAAGTACCCATGCAAGATTGACCTAGTGTTATTCAATCTGTTAAAGACATGCTGGTTGGTGGTTGAGCCTAGCCCTCTGAAAAATAGGATTTCGTCAGTTGGGATGATGACATACCCAACTGAATGGAAAAATAATCCTTAATGTTCCAAACCACCAACCAGCATGTGTCTGGATGTTTCATCTAACATTTTCCAACAATAAGATTAATTCAACATGATGCGATATAAATACGTTGTTTGGCAAGTTTTACTTGATAAATAACATGACACATGGGTATGGGTCAAAATTAGGTACCCCAAAATTATGGATGGTTAATACTAAACTAGACTAACATCTGTGGTCCCCTAGGTCTTCCATTTTGACCCACATCCACATCATGACACTTTCATCCAGACTTTTGCAGCCGGTGCAGCCGGTGCAATTGTTTCTTGCTCCAAGACACTTGGAGGGAACATCTGCCGTGGCAAAATCAATGGCCATGTCAGGAACCGATTCATTGGAGGTACCGATTCCATCTATGTTTAGCCTATGTTTTAGGCCCATGCAAGGCAAAAAAAACCATAAAATATGGTCTTATATGGTACTAACGTACCTCCATCAATTGGATCCTGAAATTCCCATTGACAAAAGAACAAGTAAAATTCGAGACAACACATTCTTCTGAGGCATCGGGATCTTCGCACCACTTGTTGCGCAAGTTGCATAGTACATGGCCGAAGGAATGGAGATATATCTGTGGTAACCTGGCGGCGAGATGGAACCATGGGGAAGGGTGCAAGGATCAACGATTGAAAGTGATTACCCTCTGGTTGTGTCAAAATAGCTATTGAAAATGGCCATTAATAGTGAGTTTTCGCATTAAAAATGGTGATTTTCCATAGCTATGTTAAATTACCAGAGGGTAAAAAGGGGATGTGTCAAAACCTATGGAAATTACCATATATTTTGGGGAATAAACATCCATCAAGCAGCCATTTGAGGGTGCCTAGGGTCCAACGGTGTTAACTCTTACCCAAATCAGCTGATTAAAAAAAAATGCAAATATGTGCAAATACAGCCCTGTGGGAGTTCATTCTGGTAGCTTTTGGGGAGTCAAACATCTGTGACTTCGGTTCCAGTGTAGACACGAAAGACAACATAGAAACAGCAGAAATCAACATACCTTGAATCAAGGATATGTTTGAGGATGTTTGAGGTTGTAAAATCTATTCCTAACTTTCATCTTTCAGTCGAAGCATCAAAATGGTGTAGATGAGCTTCCTGCAGGATCTCGAAAACCCTCAGACCATTCTGCTTGGAACATCAACCTGTTTTTGTTGACCCTTGAACGTATGCTTTAATCAAAAACATAAAGAAACGCACACCGGATTACGGTATACTATACCAGAGTTCTAATCTATACTAAACCATATAACCATTATAACTATGACAATTCTTGAACACTCCAAGACGTCACCCCAGTTGTGTTGCCGGATCACCGCCTGGCCTGGCTCAACACCCCAGATCATCTGGTCGTTCTCAAACTCAGTCCTGGGTGGCTCACGGTGGCTGGTTTCCGTGGTTTCCTTTTGGGTAAACTGGGGATGGGTCAAAACCTTGTACCCCTGGTGAACATCAAAATAGCTGGTAAATGGATGTTCATCCCCCTGAAGTTGCTATTTATAGGTATTGATCCATAGCCAACTGTGATGACTCTCTGGTCATTTACTGGGGGTGGTGCCCCCGGCCACGATAGCGTTCAGTTGGTGAACGTTTTTCACTATGGTTTTTGTTGGTGATATATCGAACTAGTTAATGGGCTTATAACCAATTTAGAACTGGCGGAGGCACCACCTTGTACCACGGGGTAAACTAATATAGATGTGGAAAATCAAACATTTTAATGGGAAATTCATCCATAAATGGGCAATGGTACTTTGCCCCAGGGTAACACACACACACAAAGCCTACACTGAACAGGGAACCTGAACAATGGGATTCCCAAAGATATTTTTACTATGGTTAAATTGACAGGGGGTGTAACTCGCTGGATCTTCATATTGGAGTGAATTATCCACTGTCACTGTCATTGCAAATAGTCAAGCGTGATGTTGGTTTGGCAGAGGGCAACCACCATCCAATCACCATGTTTGATGTTTTCTGTCCCAACTCCATGAACGATAATCACATAAAATCGTATAGGATGGGCCCCTTAGTTCTAAGTTGGTTTATAACCCTTTCTAAACATAATTTATAAGTATCATACACTATTGTTAGTATAGTTACAAACCAACTTAGCTAACCATGGGGCCCCATCCTGTACCTAACTCAGGCCATGCCGAGCAGAAAACCGGAGTACCCATTGACCCGCAAAATTGGTCCAATAAAAATCGTTACCCTCTGGTTATGTCAAAATAGCTTTATATAGCTATTGAAAATGGCACATGTATAGTTGATTTACCTATTAAAGATTGTAATTTTCCATAGCTATGTTAGTTTACCAGAGGGTATAAAGTTTACCAGAGGGTATAAACCTACTGTACTTCGCCAAGTTGGTTTTGTACGTAGTATATGGTTTTTGATATATATATATATATATAGGTGGGTTTAAACACCAATTTAGAATTTGGGGGCAGCACTGTGCGGAGGATGAAAGAAACACAAATGGGGTATAATGTCAACCATCAATGGTCTTGGAATGTCTTGGATGCAGAAGTCCTTCTTGGGAGAGCCATCTTTGCAGGGCTTTTTTACCGACGCAGGAAAAAATGGAGGATTTGTGCTCCATATCATATTTGTGGCGATAAAACGCAATGTTAAAGACAACTCATACAAGGTGGTGCCCCCGTTCGATAGCTAAGTTGGTGAACATAACTCCAATAACTATGGTTTATAGGTGATATATCTATAGTTAATGGGCTTATCACCAATTTAGAACTAGGGGGGCACCACCTTGTAGTGGATGTCATTGCTGTCCCAGTGCGAGTACTTCGATCTTTTCATGGGAGGCATACAATGTGATATGTGTGCTTTGGAAGGCTTACAACCACATTGAATCAAGTTTCTTCAGAGGGATATGTTATTCCACTTACGAGCCTTTTGTACCGCAGCTATCCGCAGCTCACAAAAAATACACTATCACTATAAATATATAGAGATATAAATAGTTGTGGAAGTTCACAAAAGGAAAACAAAACCTGTCCAAACCCCAATTTACGGTAAATATGCAGAACCTTCAGCATGTGGCGATGCTCCGTTCTCCAAATCAATAATATCGCTTGCATTTGGAAAGGCCAAAGGCTTGTTTCTGACCCAAAGCTTGACATCTTATCAGTCAACATTCCAGCTGGCGTTTGTAAAAAGCTTCATATCATGTGGATACATCAGAATGATGCTAAACATCATTGCATGATATTCCGGGCCATGTTTCATGTGTTTTTTTTTTCCCAATCTTAACCAACCTTTACGATTCTTGCTGAGGTAGTTGGAATTGGTTTGGGGACATAATTAGATTACGAACCCCAAAATTGGATGAGTCTCTGCAAAAACATGCAAAAACTGATTTTTCTTGCAATCTCTTGGGAACTTTCTTTTGGAGAAAAACATACCCTCTGGTAATTTAACATCGCTATAGAAAATGGCCCATTTATAGATTATTTGCCTACTGAAACTTGTTGAATTTCCAGCAGTGCAGTTTCATCTCGTCCAGTGCGTTACTACCCTCTGGTTATGACTAACAGTTAGCCATGGAAGCCATGGCCCATTTTTAATAGGTAAAGGTAAACCATCTATTTTTATGGGCCATGGCTTCCATGGCTAGCTATGTTAGTCATAACCAGAGGCCATGGCATCCTAAAAACCGGATGCTACCCCTGAAATCCAGGACACAAAAAAAGACCTCGAAATGAGATATGAATTGATATCCCATAGGATCCGTGGTGCTGGTATATATGCTAACATAAAGGGGGTATATTGATGGGATGCATGTTACCATATATAGCAGCACCATGGATCCGTCATGGGTATGAGCATCTTTGGCTGAAAGTTGACACATTGACCAATCCAAGCTGTGGATTGACGATTGACGAACAAATCAAAGCTTCTTGTGGAGTGCACTCTGAGCAAGTCCGCTGGGTATCATTTTGTGTGTGCCGTACCTCTTAAGGATGGCGTTGGATCCAGATCTGCCACGAACGCCGCGTTTTTCACCAAGCGTCAAGTAGTGAATGGTGCTACATGTGAACCACGTCGCACACAACAAATGAACCTTGGCACGGAGAGGTCGAAGGTGCCTGGATTGGAATGGTCATCCAATCTTTGGTGGGGACGGTGGGGATTCATGTTGACAGGCGTATGTAATACTGAATAGGTGTGTCCTCTCGATCTATTGATCTATCTATATCTATAATATGTATATATATATATGTAAATGATTGTAAATGTGTGTTGACATAGTATTTCTTCATGTTTCTTCATGTCTCTTCTGTATAGGTTGTGTACATAGATATCAAACGCAAACTGGTATGCCATCAGATAACCCGCCTGGGCTGGGGCGTCGTGTCTGAAAATCGTGAATTGACCAACCGTTAATAGGAAGATAGTGACACAAATATTGGCTAGTCACGATTAGTCAACATTTGGGGTTCCCTATTTTCAGACAATCCCAACTGTTAAGATTTAATTTGGACTCCCAAAACCAAATTGACATTCTCTCAGGGACGCAACGTGACTCTACCTTCCAATCACACAGAGCTGGGGTTAAGTTCCAACCACCAATCTTCGCAGCCAAGAAACAGAGACCTTCAGAATACCTCAGCGAAGTTCGACTGAAGAAGGTAGGTATCAAGCAAACATTGGGACACAAGTGCAGTATCATGATCATAGTATAATGATGGTATAATGATGGACTGCAGTAGCTATCATGATTATACCATAATAATATCTGGTTGGAGGTTTCAACCCCTCTGAAAAAATGAGTTCGCCAGTTGGAATGATGATTCCCAATATATGGCAAAATAATCCATTCATGTTCCAGTCACCACCAACCAGTGATTATTAACCATTATTAAGCATCATTAACCATCATTATCCCATACTAAACCTTCATGTTCCAGTCACCACCAAGCAGTATAATGATATAATTGATATAATGATGATATTTCATCAATCCCTTCCCCCAAACATAAAATCATCACCCTGGGCCAGGGTCTAAAGACCATGCGTAGCACGACTTAAACAATCCATCTCCGAAGGAAGTGTGAAGAACAGAAAATCATGGAAGCACACAAGACACCTCTCAAAAAAGATCAAGCAAACCTCAGGTTTACTGGAAAAAGATACATGTTTTCTTTGATCATAAAACTTGCCAATGACCAAAGTGAATTCCCGTATATTCCCGTTCTTACTCCAGTGTCAGCAGATGCCTCCCTGATACTCCATCAATTATGTGTTGCCTTGGTCAAATTTCAGTGGCCCACGGCTGTCATGTCGACCAAGCCGTCTATGAAGCCTCCAGCGAGCTACTCCAGTTATTGGCCACCAACTTGCTGATCACTTCAACACCTAGCGTAGCTTGGGAGTTTTTTGTTGGCCATGGGTGGAAACTGGGGACGCGCGCTGCTTGGTAAATGTTCCCGTGGATTAGAAAAGATCATACTGAAGTACCTCAGGAAGTACCATATAAGTCCTTTACATCCATTTACATCCATTTACAACCATTTACATCCATTTGCATCTGGGGGTTGTCCTAAATTACTGTTCCCACAAAGGCCTCTTGGGCCGAGCTTGCGCCAACCTTGCGCGTTTCTTGCGCGACCACACTCCCGGATCACTTTCATCATTTCAGTTGTTTTTAATCATTATTCTCGTACTTGTTTTCGAATGTTAAATATTTAGTATTCACTTAGTATTTCGTACTGGGAAGTAGTTTGTGCAAGCTTTGTAGTACACAGTAGTACTGGGAAGTAGTTTGTGCAAGCTTTGTAGTACAAAGTAGTACTGGGAAGTAGTTTGTGCAAGCTTTGTAGTGCAAAGTAGTACTGGGAAGTAGTTTGTGCAAGCTTTGTAGTACACAGTAGTACTGGGAAGTAGTTTGTGCAAGCTTTGTAGTACAAAGTAGTACTGGGAAGTAGTTTGTGCAAGCTTTGTAGTGCAAAGTAGTACTGGGAAGTAGTTTGTGCAACCTTTGCAGTACACAGTAGTACTGGGAAGTAGTTTGTGCAAGCTTTGTAGTACAAAGTAGTACTGGGAAGTAGTTTGTGCAAGCTTTGTAGTGCAGAGTAGTACTGGGAAGTAGTTTGTGCAAGCTTTGTAGTACACAGTAGTACTGGGAAGTGGTTTGTGCAAGCTTTGTAGTACAAAGTAGTACTGGGAAGTGCTTTGTGCAAGCTTTGTAGTACACAGTAGTACTGGGAAGTAGTTGGTGCAAGCTTTGTAGTACACAGTAGTACTGGGAAGTGCTTTGTGCAAGCTTTGTAGTACACAGTAGTACTGGGAAGTGCTTTGTGCAAACTTTGTAGTACACAATAGTACTGGGAAGTGGTTTGTGCAAACTTTGTAGTACACAATAGTATTGGGAAGTGCTTTGTGCAAGCTTTGTAGTTTACAGTAGTACTGGGAAATGGTTTGTGCAAGCTTTGTAGTACACAGTAGTACTGGGAAGTAGTACTGGGAAGTAGCTCTGTACGTGTTGAACTTCTGTGGTTTCAGAGCGGTTTCAGAGTGGTTTCAGACCCCTTCGGGGGGTCTAGCTGACCTTGATGAAAAGAACAATTTACAGACAGAAAAGACTTGAACACAACATACAAGGAAATACATTTAAAGAGCAGACAGATAGATAGATAGATAGATAGATAGATAGAAGATAGATAGATAGATAGAAGATAGATAGATAGATAGATAGATAGATAGATAGATAGATAGATAGATATAGATAGATAGATAGATAGATAGATAGAGATAAAGCAGCCAACGCGGTCCGGAAGACATGCAGCAGCAGCCCGGAGATGGTGAGCAGGAAGGTGTTTCAGAGTGGTTTCAGACCTCTTTTGGGCTTGTTTTTTGGGTACCCCCAGCTTTGGGAGATGAAAAAAGAAAGAGAAAAGGTAGAGAAAGAGAGAGAGAGAGACAGAGAGAGGAAGAGGGAAAGAGAGAGAGAGAGAGATAGAGAAAGAGAGGGAGCGAGGAAGATGGAAGATGGAGACAAACAGAAGGCGAGAGAGAGAGAGAGAAACAGAGAGAGGAAGAGGGAGAGGAGAGAGAGAGAGAGAGAGCGTTGTAAATGGTGAGCAGCGGGGTGTTTCAGAGTGGTTTCAGACCTCTTTTTGTCCGTAGGCTACCTCAGCTTTGGAGAAAAAACAGGAAAAAACGGGAAAAGAAAGAAGAGAAGGGAGAAAAAGACAGAGAGAAAGAAGAAGTCTTGAGACGGTGAGCAGGAAGATGTGTCGAACTGGTTTCAGACCTCTTTTGGGGCCGGTTATGGGGCTACCTAATTCTTAAGACATCCAAAAGAAGGGGCTCAAAACAGATTGTACTTGAAACACATGCGGTCCGGAAAGACGTGCAACGGTCCGGAAAAGCAAGCACCCAAAACGTACTCTAATCGTAGCGATTGCGGTCCGGAAAGGCATGCAGCGATCCGGAAAAGCGAGCACCCAAAACGCACTCTAATTGTAGAATTGTAGACATTGCGGTCCGGAAAGATGAGCAGCGGTCCGGAAAAGCAAGCACTCAAAAAGTACTCTAATTGTAGACATTGCGGCCCGGAAAAACATGCAGCTGTCCGGAAAAGCAAGCACCCAAAACGTACTCTAATTGTAGATATCGCGGTCCGGAAAGACCTGCAGCGCTCCGGAAAAGTAAGCACCAAAAACGTACTCTAATTGTAGTCATTGTGGTCCGGAAAGACTTGCAGCGGTCCCGAAAAGCAAGTACCCAAAAAGTACTCTAATTGTAGACCGAAAGACATGCAGCGGTCCGGAAAAGCAAGCACCCAAAACGTACTCTCACTTGTAGCCATTGTGGTCCGGAAAGACATGCAGCGGTCGGGAAACGAGGATAGCACGAGAGACAGAGAGAGAGAGAGACAGAGAGAGGAAGAGGGAGAGGAGAGAGAGAGAGCGTTGTAAATGGTGAGCAGCGGGTGTTTCAGAGTGGTTTCAGACCTCTTTTTGTCCTTAGGCTAACTCAGCTTTGGAGAAAAAACAGGAAAGAACGGGAAAAGAAAGAAGAGAAGGGAGAAAGAGACAGAGACAAAGCAAGCACCCAAAAATTGTAGCCATTGTGGTCCGGAAAGACATGCAGCGGTCCGGAAAAGCAAGCACCCAAAACGTACTCTAATTGTAACCATTGTGGTCCGGAAAGACATGCAGCGGTCCGGAAAAGCAAGCACCCAAAACGTACTCTAATTGTAGCCATTGTGGTCCGGAAAGACCTGCAGCGGTCCGGAAAAGCAAGCACCCAAAACGTACTCTAATTGTAGCCATTGTGGTCCGGAAAGACCTGCAGCGGTCCGGAAAAGCAAGCACCAAAAAAGTACTCTAATTGTAGATATCGCGGTCCGAAAGACATGCAGCGGTCCGGAAAAGCAAGCACCCAAAACGTACTCTAATTGTAGCCATTGTGGTCCGGAAAGACATGCAGCGGTCCGGAAAAGGAAGCACCCAAAAAGTACTCTAATTGTAGCCATTGTGGTCCGGAAAGACATGCAGCGGTCCGGAACAGCAAGCACCCAAAACGTACTCTAATTTTAAGCAGTGCGGTCCGGAAAAGCAAGCACCCAAAACGTACTCTAATTGTAGACATTACGGTCCGAAAGACATGCAGCGGTCCGGAAAAGCAAGCACCCAAAATGTACTCATTGTAGCCATTGTGGTCCGGAAAGACCTGCAGCGGTCCTGAAAAGCAAGCACCCAAAAAGTATTCTAATTGTAGACATTAGGACCGCTGCAGGTCTTTCCGGACCACAACGGCTACAATTAGAGTACGTTTTGGGTGCTTGCTTTGTCTCTCCTCTCTTTCTCCCTTCTCTTCTTTCTTTTCCCGTTCTTTCCTGTTTTTTCTCCTAAGCTGAGGTAGCCTAAGGACAAAAAGAGGTCTGAAACCACTCTGAAACACCCGCTGCTCACCATTTACAACGCTCTCTCTCTCCTCTCCCTCTTCCTCTCTCTGTCTCTCTGTCTCTCTGTCTCTCTGTCTCTCTCTCTCTCTCTCTCGCCTTCTGTTTGTATCCATCTCTGTCTCGTGCTATCCTCTTTTCCCGACCGCTGCGTGCCTTTCCGGACCGTAATGTCTTAGGTGCTTGCTTTTCCGGACCGCTGCACGTCTTTCCGGACCGCGATATCTACAATTAGAATACTTTTTGGGTGCTTGCTTTTCCGGACCGCTGCAGGTCTTTCCGGACCACAATGGCTACAATTAGAGTACGTTTTGGGTGCTTGCTTTTCCGGACCGCTGCATGTCTTTCCGGACCGTAATGTCTACAATAAGAGTACGTTTTGGGTGCATGCTTTTCCGGACCGCTGCAAGTCTTTCCGGACCACAATGGCTACAATTAGAGTATGTTTTGGGTGCTTGCTTTTCTGGACCGCTGCATGTCTTTCCGGACCGCAATATCTACATTAGAGTACGTTTTGGGTGCTTGCTGTTCCGGACCGCTGCATGTCTTTCCGGACCGAAAAATCTACAATTAGAGTACTTTTTGGGTGCTTGGGTGCTTGCTTTTCCGGACCGCTGCAGGTCTTTCCGGACCACAATGGCTACAATTAGAATACTTTTTGGGTGCTTGCTTTTCCGGACCGCTGCAGGTCTTTCCCGACCACAATGGCTACAATTAGATTTCGTTTTGGGTGCTTGCTTTTCCGGACCGCTGGACCGCGATATCTACAATTAGAGTACTTTTTTGGTGCTTGCTTTTCCGGACCGCTGCAGGTCTTTCCGGACCACAATGGCTACAATTAGAGTACGTTTTGGGTGCTTGCTTTTCCTGACCGCTGCATGTCTTTCGGACCGTAATGTCTACAATTAGAGTACGTTTTGGATGCTTGCTTTTCCGGACCGCTGCATGTCTTTCCGGACCACAATGGCTACAATTAGAGTACGTTTTGGGTGCTTGCTTTTCGGGACCGCTGCATGTCTTTCCGGACCGCACTGCTTAAAATTAGAGTACGTTTTGGGTGCTTGCTGTTCCGGACCGCTGCATGTCTTTCCGGACTGTAATGTCTACAATTAGATTACGTTTTGGGTGCTTGCTTTTCCGGACGGCTGCATGTCTTTCCGGGCCGCAATGGCTACAATTAGAGTACGTTTTGCGTGCTTGCTTTTCCGGACCGCTGCTCATCTTTCCGGACCGCAATGTCTACAATTAGAGTGCGTTTTGAGTGCTCGCTTTTCCGGACCGCTGCATGCCTTTCCGGACCGCAATCGCTACGATTAGATTACGTTTTGGGTGCTTGCTTTTCCGGACCGTTGCACCTCTTTCCGGACCGCATGTGTTTCAAGTACAATCTGTTTTGAGTCCCTTCTTTTGGATGTCTTAAGAACTAGGTAGCCCCATAACCGGCCCCAAAAGAGGTCTGAAACCAGTTCGACACATCTTCCTGCTCACCGTCTCAAGACTTTTTCTTTCTCTCTGTCTCTTTCTCCCTTCTCTTCTTTCTTTTCCCGTTGTTTCCTGTTTTTTCTCCAAAGCTGAGGTAGCCTACGGACAAAAAGAGGTCTGAAACCACTCTGAAACACCCCGCTGCTCACCATTTACAACGCTCTCTCTCTTCTCTCCCTCTTCCTCTCTCTGTCTCTCTCTCTCTCTCTCTCTCGCCTTCTGTTTGTCTCCATCTTCCATCTTCCTCTCTCTCTCTCTCTCTATCTCTCTCTCTCTCTCTCTCTCTTTCCCTCTTCCTCTCTCTGTCTCTCTCTCTCTCTCTCTCTCTTTCTCTACCTTTTCTCTTTCTTTTTTCATCTCCCAAAGCTGGGGGTACCCAAAAAACAAGCCCAAAAGAGGTCTGAAACCACTCTGAAACACCTTCCTGCTCACCATCTCCGGACTGCTGCTGCATGGCGTTGGCTGCTTTATCTCTATCTATCTATCTATCTATCTATCTATTTATCTATCTATCTATATGCTCCTTTTTCTTTGGATGGCCTATTTACCACCCTGGTTATCTATGTTTATCAACTCGAGATATTAATATTTAAGATCTAAATCAGATACGGTAGTAGTAGTAGTAGCAGCAGTAGTAGTAGTAGTTGTTGTTGTTGTTGTTGTAGTTGTAGTCGTAGTAGTAGTAATAGTAGTGGTAATGTAGTTGTAGTTGTTGTTGTTGTTGTAGTAGTAGTAGTAGTGGTAGTAGTGGTAGTAATAGTAATAGTAGTAGTAATAGCAGGAGTAGTAGTAGTAGGAGTAGTAGTAGTAGTACTAGTAGTAGTAGTACTAGTAGTAGTAGTAGTAGTAGTAGTGGTAGTAGTTGTAGTTGTAGTAGTAGTGGTAATGTAGTAGTAGTAGTAGTAGTAGTAGTGGTAGTGGTAGTGGTAGTGGTAGTGGTAGTGGTAGTGGTAGTGGTAGTGGTAGTGGTAGTAGTAGTAGTAGTAGTAGTAATAGTAGTAGTAGTCGTCGTCGTCGTAGTAGTAGTAGTAATCAAAATGCTAATTAAAAATAGTACTTGTAATAATGATAACAATAGTACTTGCGCGTACCTTGGGCCGCCCTTGCGCGAAACTTGCGCGATGCAGGTTTTAGACCATGGGAAAAATGCGAGAATAGGTCCTTTACTAAAAACCTTTCTGGGGTTTTTGGACGGCTCCCATATATATATATATATGTATACACAATTGTGTGATTATATAATCATGATCGCATACATAGAATATGCACTTGTTCAACCCTTCGGGTGTGGACAGAAAAAAACAAATATTAGAATATGTATGAATATTTGGGGTAGAAATATGTGAGGTAAAATTTTGGAGTGCACAAACACAGCCAAAGCAAATACCATAGGAATAACGATGTTTCCATATCGAAAACATGTGTGAAACCCAGCAGATTGGCATTTTTTTCGGAATTGATTTGAATCACAGGCGGCTGCGGCAATCCATGCTTCTGTCAGAAACCTGGGAAATGGTCTTTTTCCCGGATCGAAAATGGATAGTCTTCATATTCTATGTACATTTTTTCGATTTCGGAAGATGCTTTTATTCTATGTATACTTGTTTTTTACCGATTCCGGAAAATGCTTTTTGAATTATCGATTCTATATTCTATGTATCCCATCATGATTATATATGTTCATACATATTTCATTTTATCATAGATAGATGATAATAGATTTATTTGTTTTCTGCTTATACATATATATATATACATTATTATGGACATAATTACATATCTATATGTCTATGTAAGATATTATATATATGTTATTATTAATATAGTAAAATAACAAGATTATATATATAAGTATATATCTATATGATTACATATATGTGGTTATAGACATATATGATAGATATGATTATATGCATAATTATTAATTATATACATAATATATATATACATACATACATACATACATACCGTTGTTATCCTGTGTGTCTATTCCCCGCATTGTTGTGACCCTTTGAGATCAGAGATATCCCCATGAGGACCTCAAGTTATCATCCAAGCTATTGGTCTTGATGTGTCTTGGTATCCCACTTTGAGCACAGAGAACACTTTGCACCATCCTTGGACGCGCGTGGGGCTGGGGGGTTGTTTGTTGCCTCGACTGGATGGGCTACAAATGGACCAAACTGCTCATGATTAGTAGTTAATAATCAATTGACTGGGGACAAATATGAGTGAGCCACTCCCAATGTTACGCCTGTTACGCTACACCACTTCCCTTGCTGGGGCCAGATCCAGCAGCCAGCCAAAGCGTGTCTCTTCTGGCTCCAGTCTCTTTTCCGGCGGAGGCGGGGGGGGCTTTTCAATGGGCCTTGGTCCAAGGTGAAGGAGCCAAAACCGTTTCCAGCAGCTGAAGCGTCAGAGAAAGCTGAGAAGGCGGCTTTTCCAGACCCTGCAGGACTTTCCAGGCTCTCATCTTGTCCTGAAAATGAGCTCAAGACGTGGCAGCAGTGTCAGATGGTTTGACCAACTGAAACTCAAAAACTTAGCACTTCATTTCTTTGCAGAGGAGCAGAGTTCAGACTGGTTTATCAGGTTCTTCCTTCTCAAAATGCCAATTTATTGGGGGTATAGACCATGTCCCTTCTCAAACCCTACTTGGATGTTCGAAATCAACTGCTTTTCAAAGGGCATCTCGATGCCATCCAAGCCCCACTGAGTTGAGCACAACGGGTTCCTCTTGAGGAGGAGATTCCTGATCGAAAAGAACGGAGCGATCCTCGAGGCTTGAAACTCCGGCCGCTATCCTCGTTCTCAATGTCACCGCATGGAAAATCAATGAAAATCATGCTTTAAAAGAAATGAATATATATATATATTATAAAAGAATATATATATATATTATAATATATTATATATAATATTATATATATACATGTACATATATATATATATACGGTATATATATATAGAATTATATATGTATAGAATTGTATAGATACAGGTAAATCATAGATTTTCATGACCATTTTCAATTTTCAATAGGAAACTGTGGAATTACCAGCGAATCCTTTTTTCTCTTGCCATTCAAAGCTTTGGACATCAAAGACTCATCCACACACTTGGTGGAAGCGCCAACTCACGTAGGCTATAGCTTTGTCTGAAAACGGGGGGGCAAAATACTTCATGAACTAGAACCTCATATATGTTCCCAATGATTAAATTTCATGAAATTTGGCCATGTTTGGGGTATCCTCCATTTTGAGACAAACCCATTTTTTGAAATGACTCACTGTCAAAGAATTTTCTGGCGTCTGGCGTGCCGGAAGGCCGGAAGGCCCCTTCGGCCACTGTACGACGCCACTTTGCTTTCGCGGTGAAAAAATGGGCCAAACCACACCATGACATCACCACGGCAAAATACGGAAACAAGTCCATTGGTCAAAACAACTCTGTTTCCCTGACAATAAATATACAACAGTACCACTTTCATCACATACACATCATGACACATCATGAAAATCACCTAAAAAGTGACTGAAACAATCCCGTCCTCGTACACAGACTTGACTCTCAAGCAACTTTTTCTAGGCCTCTCAGCATTCTTCTTTGGCACGCACCGACAGATCCATCGCCAGCTTTTGGTGGCAAGACCAGGTGGATTGGCCCCAGCATCCCTGAGGAGTTTCACCATGGCCGCGTTGTCCAACTCAATAGCTACTTCGATGGGAAGAACCGGGCTCATTTGGATGCAGCAGGACTCGAGGCGCCGGGGGCTGAAAACATCCTCAAAGCCATGACGTTCCAAGAAGGACATCACCAGCTGCTTGTCGCGGTATCTCATGCCTGGTGACTTGGGAGACCTATCAGACCTATCGATAGGTTTGAAGATGAACGAGGCCGGTGGAATCGGGAAAATGAAGAAAAGAAACACCGCAGACCGCAGATCAAAACGGCTCACATTTAAAGTTTCTGGAGCCCTTTGCGGCTACGGAATTGGGGATTGAGCACCCAACTTTGGCGGATTGGACCCCGGGGAACTTGTGGAGCAGTGTGTGTTTTTCCACACGCATTGGCTTTTGCATCATGGCGAATCTGATCGAATCTTAGCCTGCCAAAAGATGGCCATGAACTATAATCTATAACAATAATATGTATATAATAATATATAATATTGTTTTTCTTCTTCAATCTATATAGATCCCGAAGGCCGAATCCGAAACAATTATATATATGTATAATATATATATACATATAATTATACATATATATATACACATACAAATATACACGTATACATATATATATATTATTCCAATCTCTATTTATCCCAAACTATTTCCCCAGCTATAGCAAGAAATGGATCCATATCTTGTGTCGTCCCCAAAAGGGCCTGGCCACCTCTCTTCGGACTCCGACTCCTGGCCATTTTGGGCCCCGAAAATGCTGATGGAATGCCGTATATCCCCAGTTATGATCGTTTCAGCATGGTCAGAACAAAATCAAAGCTTTGGGATGGCATGGCTTTTATTTTCAGACAACCCTCTTTGTAGATAGAAGTAATTGCATGTAATTACATAGTCAGGGAACATATCCAGCAGAAGCTTTACATCCCTCTGTGCTTCTGGTCACCTCAAGACTAAATCATCTTTGACGTATCGCGTCCAATGCATGTCGATGTGTTCCATACCTTACCACAGGTGATGCAGAAATGATAGAAGATCGTACAATCATCCGCACAGCTCTTGTCGTGCAAAGACTAGGCTAGAATAAGTAATCGTCTTGGATGAGAACCATGGTGTTGGTCGATTTAGCTGTAGACATGACTTGATTGGAATGATGTTTATCGTGGTATTTTGTAGGAGACATGGTCAAACATTTCATAAAGTTTCAAGGTCAGAACCAATCAAGCACTTGCTGGTTATCAAAATTGAATGGAAACGGAACATATCCCAGAAATGCAGATGACTTTGACACAAGATCAATACTACAAGTAACAACCGATATGTAGTTCCACTGGGGGCAACCCCACTTAGCTTGTTGGTGTCCCAATTATTGCCCATTTAGAGGCTATTGAAATCAATCATACATGCTGTATACTGGCATACACAATTCATAAACCGCTGAAGTCAAAATACCATAAAATACCGTGGGTTTCCTTGGTTTTGACTCATCCAACCATCATTGTTTTCCCACTTGTTCTTTCTTGTACAGTACAACCAACTCTTCAATAAACCATCATGTATCAATTATGAATCGTAACATTGCCGTTAGAATCCATCTTTGCCCCGATAACAAGAATATGACCTGGCTTAACATGCTTTTTAGGGCGTAATGAAGCCGCGCTTCACCAACTTAGAATATCAGCCACAAAATACAATGCCCCCTATGATCAAGCAGACAATGAAAAGGCGTTCTTGATGGCCCTGGAAAGAGCAAGTGAATCCCTTCCACCTACCCTCTGGTAAACTAACATAGCTATTGAAAATGACCATTTATACAGTAGTGGTATTTCCCATTAAAAATGGTGGATCTTTCCATAGCTATGTGAAAATTTACCAGAGGGTATTTTTCAGATCAACAAGTTACCATAGTTTCTCATGGGAATCATCCCCACCCGGGGCCCATATCCCAACTTATGGCTTAACAACATTTTATTGCCATGAATACCCTCTGGTAAACTAACATAACTATGGAAAATCACCATTTTTAATGGGAAAATCCACTATAAATAGCCATTTTCAATAGCTATGTTAGTCATTACCAGAGGGTAATCCCAACTGCACCCCCAACTTGATATCTAAAATATTCCCCATGTCAAAACACCCTTCCCGCTTGGATCCGGAGATGAAAAAAAATCCCATGAGAAATCCCCAGAACATATTCCCAGTCCATTGGTAGCGAGATCATGATGATTCAGCCAGATTTAATATTATCCACATTTATATCATATATTCTTGGTTGTATATATATATATAATTATATTCCCATAATTATTCCCATAACTATTCCCATATATATATGTAGTCCCATGATATTTCCATATGAAAAACATCACATTGACATACACTAACCATAGATTCCATATAATGATGAACCATAGTTACATGATCCCATATAGTTCACATTATCCATACACTATCACATACACAAACCAGATCCAGCCCACGTTTCGCACCTCTTCTTGGGCTTCTCCTTCTCCGGCTGCTTCTCGCGTTCGGGAGGAGGGCTGGCGGCCGACACCGTCACCGTGACCTTGGGCGCCTCGGATGCGGAGATCTAGTGGAGATCTGGGAAGATATGGAAAAATACGAGGAAAAATGTGGGAAATACATATTTTCAATGGGGAAAATATGCGAAAATGATGACAATTGATGTAATTGATATAGTTCTGGGGCAATTTTCAGTCAAACACCCGACAAAAATCATTGGATGTTGCAATTTCGGCCATTCAATGTTTGGGAAAATCGACTTTAGACTTTTGGACCCTTTAAGACACGAAATAGTTGGAAAACGGCAAGACACGGCTTGCCATGTTCGTTCGGTCGAGTCGTTGGGGTACCTTTGTCGACCAACTTCTTGACGTTCTCGCACCAAACCATCCAACATATGGACCCCTGAAAGCCCAGCACCGAGGGCTAGAGCTCCAGCTCAACCCTCAAAAGGAAACTGGGCCCCATGGATCAAATCCATGGTTTTTCGTGCACTGATTTTTACCTTTGAAAAAATGGTTGGTGAGTTTTTCGATGTTCATCAAAGCAGAAAAGACAACGTCGTACAGTCATACGTGATATGACTCGTGCTTGAATACAGTACATTTTAACTTTTGCTTGGTTGTTTTCCCCATATTGGGTTGCTTTTGCTCCCCAATCTAAAATTATTTATAGTATAGTCCTTGTTTTTCCGGAAATTTTGGGTGGTTGGGTTGGCCAAATATGTCTGTTTCTCCTTTAAAACACATTGTTGATTGGCAAAATCCCCATGGCCCCGTTGCTCACATCATTTCCATTCAATTTCCAGTTTATAATGTGGCAGTCATCTGTCCAAAACATGGAGCCCGTTGGCTACATCAAATCTGTGCAACATAACCAGAATCGACCAGCAAATGGGGAAAATTCCAGTGTTCATTCGCCAAATCCGCATGTTCTTAACAACCACCCTGAACGAGCCGCGGCCCTTAGCTTCCAACGGCGCCAAAGGCGCGACCAAGGTTAAGCGCGGCTTGTTGCAACTCGGCCTGCAACCGTGGGGCCGGGGGGGCAACAAAAACGATGGCCAATTATTTTAGGTTTTGTTGGCAACCCACAAAAAGGATATAATTATTATATTATCACGTATATATTATTGTTT
Organism: Cladocopium goreaui; assembly: GCA_947184155.2. NCBI lineage: Eukaryota > Dinophyceae > Suessiales > Symbiodiniaceae > Cladocopium > Cladocopium goreaui. The sequence continues at coordinate 91,752 of CAMXCT020000368.1, read as the reverse complement.
TTATTATTACTATTATTACTATTATTATTAATATTATTATGATTATTAATATTATTATGATTATTGTTATTGTTATTATTTATAGACTAGAGATAATGTGATACATAATGATATGTAGAATATATATATATGATATGGATGGAAGTTGATTTTACAAGACAAACTATTCCAACAAATACAAATACTCCAAATTTATCCAAAATTATGGCAACTTACATGTCTCATAAAATGGTCGTTGCTATATATATATATATTCTGCGGAAATTCTCCTGACTGGATCCTGGCCACTTTGGACAGTTGGTCAGGCCAGGGGTATCCTCACGAAAAAGATGGAACAGTATATAGTGTGGAAAAGTATTTGCCAATGTACCATTATGTACCACTGTTTCAGTAGGGGCCAACACATACATACATTATGTCGATGTAGTTGTTTTTAATATTTTGGGGGGGCTTGCAGATTGCAACTTAACAGCGACCAACCTGGCACAAATGCTGCGACCTGCAGGATTTTCTCGGACCTCTGAAGCTCTCTGGCTTAGTGCCGTGACATCAGAAGTGGACCTCTAGCCCTGATGCCCTCCTAAAGCTGCCAAAAATCGGGTCATGCGGCAGCACTTGTGGTGCCCAGACCATGGAAAAAATCCCTGGTGGACGTTGTTTTTGCGACTCGAGCCCCAAAAAACATGTGTGGATCATCCATTTATTGAATAAGAATTCTGAAAGATGAACAACACTACCCTGCCGCAGGATCTTGAAAAGGTTCTCCGAGTCCCAGTTTCGACTCACGTCCTCCACGAGTCGTTACTGGACTTTGATCTACTTTAAGATCACTTCGATCACTTCTTCACGTGATTCAGAGTAATATCCATGGGCACAGCTTGCAACATGTCCTTCACGGGGCAATGAGCATCCACGGCAGCTTTCAACTGCTGAATGGTCTCAGTGTCAGCAGGCCCTCAATCCTGAGATGAACGATTCATTTTGCCATCAACATGGCCAACATTGGCCAAATGCATCGCATGCAACAAATATCAAAAAGTATTGAATTTTTGAGTGAGACTAATCATGAAACATAGTTCTTCGGATATCGCGAAGGATAAACACTACTCAGTCGCCCAACAAACTGAGGTTTTATATAGCGATGAGGTTTTTAGAGGTTTATCCCAAGGTTCTAAGAGTGTTTACAGTATCCCGTGGGGATTCCGGGTGGTCTCAGAAATTACCCGTAACTGGCTTGACCTCGATTCAATGATCGCCCATGTTGATATGTTGGAAATCATTGCCAATCTGGTAGATAACCTACACCTGTTTCTTAGTTGCTTCGTAAATCCCCATTTAGGAAAAACCATGAGCTGTAGCAAGGTATACCCAACCCAGGTTCAAAGAATTACGTAGATATTCCCAAACATTGATGGCAACACGGCAACACATTGGCAAAATATGAAGGATGATAAAGCAAAGTACCTTAAGCTGTACCCAACTCAGGGACGGCCAAGACGCTTATTGAAGCCCGCCCGGACGCTGTCATCCACTGCGAAGAATCCGCGCAAATCGATGTGACCCGTAAGCTCCACTGACACGCGCGTCAGTGGCACACCCATGGCATTGGCGAAGGCTTTGGTGGTGATCTCTTGACAAGCACCCAAGGAGAATAGCAAAATCTCCACCTCAGCCCATGAAACTCAACCATCAACTTTAAAGATAAGAAAAGGAGAAAAGTAAATTTGGGGAAGTCCCATCGCGTACAACATGTTTACCTCTGGTTGAAGGCATGTCGAAGCATCTTATGGTGCTTCAAAGAGACCCAAAGGTGAAAGGAAATTGACAAATGAAGGGGGAAACAATTGGAGAACATCTGGAGCTACGGTCCCAAATGCATGAACATTCATGAAGAAAACAAATGGGCATCATTTCTATTCCTTTCGTATGCTACAGCCGATAGAAACAATATGGAAAATCCACAGGGAAACCATGCAAAACTACTGGTTTTCCGGATTGTTTCGTTATAGCGCAATAACTACCGGGGGGGGTCATAAATTTTCTCGTTCCAAACATCTCCTGAACTCGTTGCTAGGTTGTTCAGCATCAAACCTGCGATTGAAATCGTTACTTCATATCCAGTGACCAAACATGTAAGATATTCCCCTTTCAGCAGATCGAATGAGAAAACATAAAGCTGTATAATTACTAAAAATAAACTAAACATAACACACGAACAAGTTGCAAGCTGCGTGGTGCACGGCAGAGCGCAGTGCAGCCAAGCAGGTTCGAGGCAGGTCCATTGCTGCAATGCTACAGAGGCCTTGCTAAATCATTCGATGTTCGAATGGGCCTGTGCAAAGTGAAAGAACTAAGTAAATTTGCCCCAGCACGCATTGTGCTACTGGAGAGCAGCATTATGATGCCATTCTGCGGCGGATGTATCTTGAAGGAAGCCAAATTCAGCTTGTTAACAAAAGGGATGTCCAACTCAAAACAACCATCCAAAGCCCTAAACAGATCACGCAAAAATCGGATACGTGCCGCTACAGTCAATGGCCTGTGCAAATGCGCTGAAATTCTAAAGGGATCCTCCCAAAAATTCTGAGCGCCATCTGACGTCAAAACAGGATGGACAAAATTGGTGACTTCGAGCATCGCTGTGAGTTCAAGCCAGCTGATGCTGTGAGAATCTACCGCACTCACTCTCTCATTTTGCAGCCAGTCAACCATGCGCTGAAGAACTGCCAGTGGAAAGACTCTGCTCCAATCGCTCTGTTGCCACTGAGCATGCCACGCCAATGGTAAACCATCAATCCAATCTCCACCAGCTACAATTGGTCGCTGCAGCGCCGGCGGCTGCAAAGATTCCCCATCATCGATACTGCCCTCTATATCATTATGGGGAACATTTTGTTGGGCAAAATCAAGGTGAAAAGCACAAAACAAATCAACCAATCTCTCACTGGCGAAAAAACTTTCTTCCAAGGCCTTCTGACACTCAAGGAAAGCAGCTGGCAGCGATCGCAAAGCCCGGCGAGCTTGTCGATCAGCCCAACCATTCCACTGTGCAGTCCACGCATGAAAGTCAGATTCTTGAAGGGCTGGGTCACGGTGACTAGCCACATGTTGAACTCGAAAAGACCCCGCAGGCATGACCAGAAGCCTTTCAGTGATGTCTCCCCAAAGGTCCTCATTGGTGTCATGCTCAACCGCAGAGCCCGCATCCAAAATAGCAGCAAGGCCAGTGACAACATAGGCACTATCGGTCCAAAGCACTGCTGAAACCCCTTGCTCCCAAGTCCAATTCACCGCAGCGAAAGCTGCAATCAACTCAGCTCGATCCACATTCTGTTGTAGTCCCGGCACTGGGCCAGAAGAAAGCACTGCTCGATGGGTCGCAGAAACCACCGCCCATGTTGCAACGGACAAACTTGGAATGGTTGGAAACGTGCAGCTACCATCACTGAAAAGATCATAGCAATCCGCAGATGTCGCCATCAAATGAGAATGCAAAGCATGATCCAAAAAATGCAGCAGCAAATGTTTACGTCTCACTTCATGAGGGTTCCTACCCGGCAGCAAGTGTTCTGAAAGAGCTCGAGGCACCTGAGACCAAAGTGCAACAACCTCCGCATGCTTGAGCCGCAAAGTCGCATGCAAAGCACAATGCAGGACACGATGATTCCATGTATCAGGTTGGGCACAGTGTGGACACAGTGAACCCTTAACCAAATCAAACTTACCTTGCACTGCACCAGTGAGAAAGGCACCCTCCCGCAGAGAGTTAATGCGGGCTGTCTCCAGAGCTGAAAGACGACTCTCATGTCGGCTAGGAGGCCATTGAATGCCTACCAGGCCAGCAAAGTCTTCTCGATGGCAAATTTCATGGGCAATTCGCTGTCGCCACGCGTCCAGCAACAGGTGTCGCAGCAAACGCTTGGGCATCTCTAGTAGATTGAAGCGGCAGCCATCATGATCCATGATCATCGGAGGCTCACAAATTTTCCACTGTATCAATTCACATTGTTCAAGCAATTTGCTGAGGGGACCCGAAAAAAGTGTACCATCAAAGTGCTCCATAAAGGAAGACCAGTTTTCAAGCAGAGCTGGATGTTTACGCAGAAACCTCTGAAAGTCCATAAACACTCGCAACAGTTGAAAACCTCCTGGATCTGTGGTAACATCATGTGAAAGAAGACCTAGACGGATCGCGGGATTGGCCCCCGCATGTCCAAAACCAAGGGCTCGAACGGCCTTCGTTCGCAAGGTCTGTATCTCTTTCCACGGCAGCAGGCTGATGCCGATGGCATGAAAGGCTTTGCACCACAGTGCTTGTCGCAGTACTTGTTCTTTGAGAAACGGTGCCAAACTGACCCGTCGCAGGGCTTGCCAGAGTTGATCCAAAGCAGCAATTCGTTGCATCTGTGAACCAGCAGAACGCTTGCGACAAAAAGTCATGGCACCGCCAAGGTCGGCAGTCTGAAGGGCAACTGTCTTGCCCAAGCGGCGCAGTGTGGCACGGTCAGCCGGGGAGGTGCTCCAAAAGAAAGTTTTGCTAGGACTCAGTTCCAACATCCACATGGACATATATTCTTCCAACACTCCAAAGCCACGAAGAATATCGCCACACCTTGTCGCAATAAGCTCATAGTTGTCAACAAAGCTGAAGGGGATCGTGGATGGGGCAAAGTACCGTTGGTAGAAATCCCAACACATGTCAATCAACGTCATGCCAACCACCGACAAGCCATCGCCCTCTGGTAGTCCGTGGTTAGAAGGAATGGGGGCACCAACTTGATTGTGCAGGAGAAATCTGCGGTGAAAAGAGCCCAAAAAACGCTGCCATGCTAACATCACCCGGCTGGGTAAGCCCATGTGAATTGCAACCTGGATCAAGGGATCTCTAGGCACTGATTCAAACGCCTTCTTGACGTCACTGATCACCCCAGACAGGCTCTGTTGCTGCTGAAGGCACAATTCAACCACCATCTGAACATAGTGCCAGATGTCACCAGCTTCCCTCTGAGGCAAAAAACCCTTGACTCCGTCAGGCGCAAAGTGTGCCAAATGTTGCAAAATGCTTCTAGAGCGCAGGGCAGTCCAGCTACGATACACTTGACTGAGCACTATGATGGGCCGGAACTCAGAAATATCCCGAGCTCGCTCATGCTTCGGAAGGCAGATCCCAAAGCCTTGAAGAAGCTGTGAAGGCCAAGCAGCACCATCCTCAACCGCATTCAGAAGAGAAACAAGGCCCTCTTTGTAGGACAATGGCATTCGCAGAAGGTCTTGATGATCCCAACCGTCTGGGCCAGTTGCAGAATGGCGGTTGTAGCGTTTGTTGATCTGATCCCATTGGGGAACTGTCAGTGGAGATAAATGCAGAGGAATAGGGGGCACATAGGCTCGAACAAAATTAAGGACTCGAGTCCAATCTGCTGGGCCAGGAAGTTCATCCCGATTCCATCTGCACTCCCAAAAGGCAGTGAGTTGCCTAAGCATGGCTTGCGTATCACCTGTGCAAACTTCAAACTGCAGCTCTTGCTCCGGACACAGCAAAAGGTCCGAGGTCACTTGAAAAAGACATGGTTCCAAACGTACAACTGTAGCAGGGATCCCATCCACAAACCATCGCGCCTTGGACGCTGGGCTCATGTCAACATCAGTGTGCACTGTAGAAGTCTGGGGGTCCACTGCCAAAATGACTCCCTGACCAGTCGTAGTGAATGAGTCAACATGTTTGGACTCACCTGGACCCAAAGCAGCACGGAAGAGAAGCTGAGAACTTTCACGAGCTGCTACCTTCAAGACTGCAGCACGGTGTCGCATATTCCAAGCTTCCAGACTCCGGTAATTGTCTTTGAAGTCTTCATAGATCCCTTCAAGAAGTGCAACTGAAGGCAATAGCTCTGGCAGGCAAGAGCCAAGGCCCGCATGCTGAATGGGGCGAACAGCCCACCAAATGGGAAAGCTGGGAGAGAACCCCCGCGCATTCTTGATAGCACTCCAGGTATGCAAACGATAGCTCACAGCAGCAGGTTCAGAACTAGCTCGGCGCAAGTTATGCAACAAAGACTGAAGACGCCTCAGCTGTGTAAACCATCTTTGAAGAGATCTGCAAATCATGTCAGAAGACGTGATTTCTTCTCCATTCCGAGAAGCTTTCAATTTGGGCATCTGGGCAGCGCGTTGAACTGGCTGAAAAACTTGGGCTCTCCCTCGACATGAAGAAGGAAGGCCAGCAGCTGGATTGGGCTGAAAATATCCTTGAAAGCTGGCTTCATAAGAGTGACCCAACTTGCCCAAGTACTCAGTGGTGCTACCCATGTGCGGATCATACAGTCCAAAGGAGGGCTCACTATCTTGCCAACCATCAACATCAATGGCATGCCAAGGAATCTTGGCGGCTTTGGGCCGCCAAGTGACCACTTGTTCCTCCATGGGAAAGTCAAAGGTTGTCGTCAGAACACTGTGATCAGCAAACTTGACCTGCACAGCGCAACTACGAAAGTGTGGCACCATTTCCGGTGAGATGTAGATGCGATCAGGGCGGGTGCTGCCCTTGCAGGTAGCCGAAACTGGATCACCATGATGTTCCCATTGCAGCTGCTGCACTTCACGCCATCCAGCCGCAAGCCATTGTTGGATTTCTGGGTAGTCAGCTTCAGTGCCATTGAAGTCTCCACTGATATAGCGGCATCCTTGGCTGCCCCAAACGATCTCACGTGAGAGAAAACTGAGGAGTGATCTGGTAGCTTCTTTGGCCCGGGGCCAGGTCGGTCCAGGGGACCAAGCATAAAGAACAACACCAAGAATATGGTTTCGGCCAACTTGAAAGTTGGCGGCCTGTGCACGTCCAAGACGAAACTCATCTTGCGGCCACTGCAAATTGAGTCTGGAGCAAGGAACATCGGCAGATTGCCAAACTCCGGACCAAATCCCCGTGGTAGAGCTGCGCGCTCGCAATGGAACTTGAGCACCTGGTAATAGTCGAAGTCTACGACTATCCTTGGCAGCCCATGATCGGAGCATCCCACAAGCAGCTTGTCTACCTGGAAATGCAAGATGAGTCTCAGCGAGGTTTTGGATGCCTCGATTCAAAGCATATAGAACATGCTCTTTGCCCCGTAAGCCAGTGGGATTGCCAAACGATATGCACAGTGGAGGCCCAGGGTTCATAGCTTCACCACAAGGATACCATTTGGAAAGGGCACGTACTGGATTGCCGCCCAAAAGTTGTTCTTTAGAACATGGATTTCGCAAGGCCGGCCACACCCAAGCATCGGCGCTCGCAAGATGTTGGTGCTGTTCAGGATCCGACCCACATTCACGGTCCCATACAGGATGAGCCGTGCTGAGCTGGTAGAACCGGGCAAGATCCACAGCTTGACACGAAGGTGTCTTTGAGGAAAAAAAACCGAAATGGCAAAGGCTCAAGTGTTCTTGGCAAAGGTCATTAGGACTAAGACAGCTGTTCTGGAACGGGTCAGCTGCACACAGTGAAAGCAAACTGCAAATAAGAATCCACCATTGTATCCACTTGGCCGGCACCCAACAAAAGCTGAGCCCGGTCTGCCGTAGTCACGAGGTCTTTCCACGTTTGTTCAACATTGCCTCAAGGTTCGCAAAACCTTGGTTGACCTCATTGCGAACTTGGCTCACATTTTCATGGAGGGACGCAACCTGAATGTTCATGTTCTGATTAACCTGATCCAGGCGCTGGTTCGTCTGCTCAACTTGGGCCGACAGGAATTGATCAGTTTGATGCATCTGAGCGAACCATCCTTCATACTTCACATGCTGAGCCTGCAGCTCAGTCAGCCCTGCTTCAAGCCGAGTAAATCTGGCTTGAGTCTGTTCCTTGAAGTCATCATCTTGACCATCCATTTGCTGAGGAAGTTGACCAATCTCCTTACGGATGGAGTCCTGCAGGTTTGCTTGAAGACGGTCTTCAATCTGCTGGATGCGTGATGCTGCTGCGGGATCCTGTGCAGGAACTGAACTGGAAGGACCCAGCCAAGGATCAGCCCCTTGATGCCAGGGATCGCCTTTCACAGTCATGGGGGCAGCACCATGTGCAAGGTGCCGTTTGGTGGCTGCAGATGCCACAACATTGACCGGCTTGGGGTCTTTGACGGCAGAACGCACATGCGTCACCACAATGTCTCCTGTTGGATTCTGGAGCACATAGGATGGTGGCGGCTTTGAGGCTCCAACTTCCCAATATGATCCTTCAACACCTCCTCCAGCTGTTTGAAGAACTTTCGCAGCCCAACCCCAATCCGTAAGACATTTTTGAAGAGCAGCTCGCTGAGTGCCCCATGGAATGGGATAGAGCTTGTAAATCTCTTGGACAGCTGTGCCAGTGAATTGCTCATCAGGCTTCAACAAATTGTGAGCTGCTTCCATGTGCATCGCCTGAAAGCGCAGGCCATACTTGAACTGAACGCGTCCCAAGGCCAAGGCATTTGGAGTGGTTTTGAGTTTATGATGGGCATCCTGAACGTTCACATTGCCAAGCCAAATAATGCCATACTTGGGATCAACCTCTTTGCCGCTGTCTGATCTCGGCTCGACATAGAGTCCACTGTGTCCTGAGAGTGCCTGAAGTGTTCGAGTTGAAGAAGCTGGGACGCGGATCAAACAAGACCACATCACGGCATCAGCAGGCTTGGTGAATTTGCCATCAGCTCGATGCCAACTTCGGCCCCAAAGATCCATGATCAGATTGTCCAACGGCTCGTCCAGGACGGCATGATAACGGCCACAATCGACCCCACAGGCATTTTGCTTGCACAAAGAAAGCATTGGAACTTTGTGGAGGAGGGTGCGCATTGGCTGTTCAAGAAATCGGGACCACTCATCACCAAACTGGTCCTTGAAGACAGTCAGTCTCAGGGTCTGTGTGGGGATGGTATCCAAAGCGCACTGAACTGAATCATCACCCCGGTCAATGGGGACAGCACCCAATGTCACCAGACTACCCTGAACAAGCACAGGCTCTTGTGTAAGCTTGCACAGCGCTGGAAAACGAAGGGCTCGAACATGCAAGGAGCCAGTTTGATCCAGGGCAATGGGTGTCGTGGTCAAAATGCCCAAAGGTCCGTCACTAATGACAACTCCGGCCTGCAGGAAAGGTGCAAGGTCTGCCACTGTGGCAAATGCGAGCCCATGAGCTTGAGGGCATACATCAGCAAAAGCTATCTGCGGCATGTCAAGGCCTTTCGCAAAGAAAGTCTTTGGCACAAGTTGTAGTTGAGCAGGATCCACAAAAAGTGGTTCTTCAGGTCCAAATTTGGCAATCTTCTTTTTGCGTTTCTCCGAAGGCTGAATAGCAAATTTGGAGGCAGCTTTGGAGCGGATCTTGCTTTGGAGTTCATCAGCTTTCAACCACTGAAAGGACACATGGGGTCTCGAACCAATAGCTTTGAGATACATCCACGGGTTGGCACTGTCTAAGGCTTGCTGAATTTCAGTGGCACCAACTTTCTTCATGCCCATAACCGCGCGTTCTTCCGCACGGGCAGAAGGGACCCCCTTCTCAACCAAGAGCTGTGAAAGTCGCAAGGTAATTTGGGCCTCAGAGGGTTGAAATCCAAAACCCGGAAATCCATAATGAAGGCCCAGAGCTCTGGCAAGCTGCTGAAGACTAACATGGTACGCTTCCAAATCATCATCCACCTGGGGGGCGACAAGTCCAAGCACCATCCCCAGGTGGAGCAACATCAAAGTGCCACATGAACCATGAAGCGACTGGGTGATGCCTTTGTAGAATCTGGTAGCGGAGCACGTGCATCGCAGCTGGTGTTGCAACCAACAAATGATCTCTTGGTGCACCAAGGGCTCACCCAAACGTGAAAATCCATCAATGAAATCGATGGTGAACGCACCATCTGAAAGCTCGCAAGCCATGAGCCACCAGTGATGGTTGGCAAGAAGACAAACAAAGTGAGGCTCACCGATCTTCCAATGTTGCAAGAGTCCCGCTCCAGGTGAAGAGTAGGTGAAGTCCAGGCAATCAGACTCCCATTGGGCAACATGAAGATGAATTCGCATATCCACTGCCCTCAAATGCATATCTTCTGCCATGCCAAGGACCCAGGTGATAAAGTCCAAGGTGAGTCCATCATCACTTGAAGGTCCCGCTCCAAATGAAGAAAATCCAAAGAGCTCAACACTGTGCCACAAACGTGCATCGCTGGGCCAAATGCGGCCAAAAGCATCCCCAAGAGGTGTTTGAGCTGGCAAATCACATCCCACCAAAGCGTCGCAAAGCAAAGTTCCAAGAGGCAAGAACTGAAGATGTTCATGACCTTGATGGGTGATCACACAAGCAATCAAACCACGTGCTGGAAGAAACTCCGACGCAGCAGCAATGCGGACCAAAGTGCAAATTCCATGGAAACCTCGCTCATGCAAGAAGGCTTCATCAGGCACCAAATGACCACCATCAAGGAGGAGAACTTGCTGTCCTCGACCCAAATTGATGCGCTCAGCAGAAAGAAGGTCTTTCACACGCTGATAACAATCTTTCTGAATGAGAAGGTCAACCCCATCAGAAGTATGCAGGCGCAAGGCCAAAGATGCCCTGGAGCTCAAAGATGGCCAAAAGTGATGCCGCAAGAACAAAAGGCGTTCCTTATACTGATTCAAGGCTTCAATTGGGGCCACAACATCCTGCGGCCAAAGCTGTCCAAGAATCTGCCGCAGGTGTCCAAAAATCCACAAGCTCTGCAGAGGTGACGCCAGGTTGCCAAGCAAACAAAGAGCTGCTCGGAGGTCTGTGCCCAAAGCAAGGTCCGCAGGCCAACCCATCAGAAGACAAACCTCCTGTGGATGAAGAAAGCGAAATCCAGCGTCGGTGGAAAGCAAGGCACCACGCAGCCCAAGTAGTTGTAGTCTTTCTGGACTGAAGCCAGTCACGCGACAAAGACAAGGGCACGGTCCTGTGGCATTGCCATAGCTGTGCAAAAACACTGGAGCAAGACCTGACATGTTCAAGAAACGCTGAGAATCTGGGAAATCTCGCAGATAACATTGGAGTTCATGCTCAGTCAGGTACAGTTGCTGAAGATCAACATCCGACCATTGAGGCCACGTCGGAATCACATTGCAAATCGCCATGGAATCACCTGGAACAACCCAGTCAGGAAGAGTCATCACTGGCCAAGAATCAGGATACAAGATGGCCCACCAGCGCATTCGTTGTGCTGGCCACTGGTTGGCAAGGTTGAAAAAAAGCTGATGCATCTGAAATCCAAGACGGTCCGCAAAGTCCTTGAGCGCACGCTGCAATCCACTATCTCGGCCAGCTCCTGGGGTGCATTCCAAGACAAGGATCTTGGTCTGGAGCAAATAGTGAGCTCGCAAAGTCCCCCAAAATGAGGATGTTTGTACATCAGCAAGTCCAGCCTGGTCTCCCTGATAACTAGAAGGTCGAAAATTGAAACCTGAAGTCATCACATGAACAGGGTCCTGCAGAGACAAATGCAAATCACGAATGTGCTCATCATTGGTCAGATCTCCCTGGTGTACATTACGACGTCCCATCAATCGCAACATATGGACAGCCAGAGAATTTTTGTCCAGGAAACCATGAGTTTCAAAGTTGGCATGTTCAGCGCCAACTCCAATGCCTCCAATTCCGGCACACACTTCCACAACCCGCATGACACTCAATGCATCACAAGGAGCAGCAAGAATCGCATGAGAGGCCCGCACAGGGCCAAGAATCTGCAGATCCACATCAAGGAGCTGGTAGCCATAGAGTGTGTACACCGCATCCGCTTGCAGAGGCGCAGCAATAAGACACTGGCGAGATGTCCCCACAATGGTGGCATGAATCATGGACTGGTCAATGATGTTCGAGGTACGAACCACACCAGAGAACAGCGCCCCATGGGTTGGGGGTGTCATCCAAAAAGACTCGGACATTGGGTTCACTCCCCAAATTTTCAGCAGTCTTAGTCCTACCGGCTGAAAGGGATTTGGGCCAAGGACTAAACAAAACATAACAAAACATGGAAATTACTTCATACCTTCCCGACTTTCCCAACTTTCGTTGCGTTTTAGACTCCCAGTATGTCCCAGTTCGGATCATCTTCCCCATCATCTTCCCATGGTCCATGCCATGCCACGGGATTTGGTGCCGAGTCCTTGCCCCCGAAGCTCTCCGGCTCATCCGCCTTGATTGGGAAGTTGCGCAGCTGGCCGTTGCTCACCAGGCCCTCCATGAGTTCGGAGCTGGAGCTGAAGCTCGCTTGGGCCTGGGCCAGCCATGGAGTCCATGGAGTCCATAGAGTTCTTTTTAGTTTTTTGGATGCAATCGTCATGAAAAACCATGAAAAACCATCATCTAATCATCTAACCACCAAATAAGCAAACATCATCTACTTAGCATCTAATCATCTAAGCATCATCGTTCATCGGATCTAACCGTTTCGTTGAGAGCTGCGCAACCAGATTTCGGGATGCAACCAGATGGGTCGAAGATGTTGCTGCAAATGTTTGGATAGTTGGCACAGGGAAAGTGGTGTGAAAAATGCTAAGGGATCATCATGGGGACGACTTGAGGATGTGGCAAAGGTGAGGAAATATGATGAAATGTTTTTTGTGGAGACATCTTGAACTTCAACAACACCACTTGGCTGGTTAATAGGTATTTTGGTATTCCCATTTTGGTTGACAAAACATACCTGAGAAACCAAACGGTGCAACCCATTTTGACAACCAAACAACAGGAAACCAGGAATCCAGATCTTGGAAAACTTGATTTTCCCCCATGTGTTTGCAGGTTAGGTCAGACATGGTCAACTCCCCCTGATATTGGTGAATAAACCCATTACTTAGGGTCGGTTGGTCCAACAATGAGAGTACAAAACAACACCCAGCAGCATGGCCATAGCCTCAGATGGATCAGATACGTAGTATCAAAGGCTTACTGTAAACATCGTTGCCGGTTGAGCTGCGCCCATTAATGTCAACTCCGGATGAATAACCCCCTGAACTGTTTCATTGGGGTGGTACTTTGCAGCTAGTTTTCACTCGGGGGAGCCTCCCTTTGTGTTCCTCAACCGTTGATGACTGTTCAGGATTGACGGAAAATTCCTGGCCTGGGCGGGATTCTTCTTGAAGTTCGCTTGAATGGCCGCAATGGCCTCTGCTGATGGACCACCTGAGAATCCGCGGAGACCCAGGGAGGCCGTTCGGCAAACAGCACGGCAACGCAGCAGGCTCATCATGCCAAAGGAAGGAGAGATCTATCTGACCTTTTATTGGCAGAGCCAAGACGCTGAAAGGGCGGCATCAAGAAATATATTGATAGAATGTACTGTATAATATATAAGTATATATGTATACGTATATACATATATATATATTATGTATGTAAATATTTGTCATATTTAAACACACCTAATATATGTATGTATATAGGTATAAACTATGTGTATATATATATATGTATATATATATATGGTGTATACATAGATGTGTATTTACATATATATAATTGTATATTATGTATGTAAATATTATTGTATATATATATATATATATGTGTGTGTAAATATATGTACAAAATTATATATATATATATATATGTATATGTATATATATATATATGAATATATATATATAAATGAATATATATATATATAGATGAATATATGTTTATATATGTGTATATATTAAAAAAATATATCTTTATGTGTACATATATATAAATTTATATATATATATATGAATATATGTTAATATATGCGTATATTTTTAAAAATATTTATGTATATATATATATGTGTGTATGTACATATGTATATGTATATGTATGTATGTATGTATGTATATATATATGTGTATATATGCATATATGTATATGTATGCTAGTATGATATATGTTTACATATATATATATATTTATATATTTATATTCATGATTATCCACAAATGGCCATTCTTCGCGAATAAAAATGTTACTTTCGCGAAACTTTTGCGAACTCCACGTTTATCTGTCGTGGGACCCATGTTGGGCAACAACGTCTCTTATGAAGATTCGTTCACCACCTGGCAAATTACACCAGAGAATCACGGATCACTTCTTGATAGCATTTTTAAACATGCAGCTAGCATCACGGAATCCCTTCTCAGGACAGATTGTTGCTGACTAGTTTTTTTTGTGCAATGTTTACTGACCCACCCCTTCCAACATGCACTTTGACTTTCGCCCGCTCCTTCGCAGAACTTTCGCGAAAATATCCCTATTGACAGACCCCGGCCATCAGCAGGGGGCGCATTGAAGGAAAAAGCGAACACCAGGGGCCTTGGTGTTTGGCTCTCGCAAAGATTGTTTCTTGAGATTTCAAAAATCATCATTAGGCAGTGGCAGCAGCAGGTGCAAGGATGCGCTTCAGGACCATGGTGTTTGGCTGTCGCGAAGCCTCACCTTTGGAAGCTCGGCTGCTACTGATGAAGGGCAAAGTTATTGTCCAAGAGCACCACCACACAGGGAACTGAACCAGAACCAAACCGAAATTCTCCGGTGCCCTTCTCCTGCCGGACCCCAGGCGGCAGTGGGTGGCAGCCCTTTACATATAATATCCAACTTTCGCGATACTTTCGGGCACTCAAAAAAAACTTTGCGAAGGTTCCCAACATAACATGAACGGTCTTCGCAATTAAAACTCTTTACAAGGACCTTTAGATCGATCACCATATGTAAATATATGGAACATACTCTATACGCAATAATGTGAATAATATTCATAAAAAAGAACATGTATAGACCAAACTACCGAGTTTTTCAAACATTCGCGCGCGATCATTCACCATGCCAGTGGCAACTCCAAGGCTGAGATGAAAACCGCAATGGCACCGTGGATTGGTCAACTGGAAACATGGCACTGTTTTTTTGATTTTTTTTACCTTCCGGTACAGTAGATAAACACGGCGCCGTGTGTTGCCTCAAAATCCCCGAAATATAATTGCCGATGCTGTTTACCCTTTGAACATGACCGGAGGGAAGATAAACATCCCAAAGCCTGATCCTGCAATAATGATATCGACCATAATATTTCATAATATTTCATGATAATGTGTGCGAAGATTCTCAAAACCGTTTGTAGAAACAAAAAGGCGGTTCCGGAAGGAACAGCATCAACTTTGGCTGATGCACATGGAACCTCTATAGAGAATATGAAATTGTCAAACCATGGGCTACCCCAAAATCCATTGGTTCATAATCTGGTTTAAATATTGTCCTACTAAACTTGCGATTTTCAGGGGTATCCAATTTTTCAGACAAACCCATGCCATAGCCAAGTTACATGGTATATGGATGTATATGGGGTATGGCTATCCCACCATGATTAGGATGTTTTCATGCGCATCCCCCCTCTGATCCCCGTCCTGATTAGGATGTTTCCTTGCATCATCATTTGATTTTCAACTGTATGGGTGCGTCTGACAATGGGGTGCCCAAAATTGTTGTTTCAACAGGGGGAAAGTTATGAAACGACAAACCCACGCATCGAATAATTATTCCGATTCTTGCGAACGGCTGACAATGACATCCTTTCCTACCATTTTCATCGCATGGTTTACCCAGTGAAATCCCAATGGTTTGGTGATTAAATGACATTTGCTACATTTGATTACTCTGGTTGTTTGATGAATATATATATATATATATGTATGTGTGTGTTCTGCTCAAATCCCATTTTGTCCCGACGAAATCAACATTTGTGAATATATTTGAATTCTGGAATTGCTGGTCAAATCTCACTGTCTTCCAAGATAAATCATGGTCAATCCCCATTGCGTCACAAAATCTCATTTTTTTCCAGATCATAATCGATTATACAGTATACCCATTATATCCCTTGTACATCCCCATGTTAGACGGTGAAATCCTCAAGTAAAATCCCATTGAATTCCATATGTTCCAATTATGCCTCCTATATTTTCCATGTTTCCTAATATGTTTCCATTATTCTCCCCACATTTTGTCCATATATGTTCCATATATGTTCCATGTAAATATATGTTTCCCTCATTTCCCCCGCATTTCCCACCCCTTTCCCGGGCCCACTTACTTCTCGCCTGCGTCAGTTGCGGCCCCGCGGGCCGCGGTGGCGGCGCCGCGGATTGGGCGGCGGCGGATTGGGCAGCCTGTTCGGCCTTCAGGGCCTGGCGACAGTTTTTGGGGGCTTTAGATGATAATCTAATGTCAACCCTGGATTAACAAGCCCCAAACGGCTGTCTTTTAATTGGGGGGTACCAATTGTGAATCATAACTATTTGGAGGGTACCCCCACAATGAATAAACCATGGTTTGTTAATCCGCAGTTGACATTATATAGTTTTAACATTGTTTTTTTGCACTTATTAACCACTTATAACCAAATCAACAGCCTATCAACTCTCTCAGCGAGGATTTTTTCACCCCAAGGGCTGGCCATTGAGATAGCACCTCGCCTACAACATCTTTGTTACCACAAATAATCATGCAATGTGGGTAAAACAAGATTAAACCACCTCCAATTTCACCAAAAAAAGGGGTATAAACCATTCTCAAATGGGTGGCTTATCATTGTTTTACCCACATTATATAGTTTTAATCGTATGATATAGTAACAGCAAGTAGTATAGATATATGATTAGTAACAACTATATCCTATTATGGTACTAGCATGTAATGGATAATAGTAGCAATGGGTTTGATTATGATGAATAGCTTCTGGTTGTCAGACATAGCTATGGAAAATTGTCCATTTCTAGATGATTTTCCCAGCTAGTGGCATGATGTAGTAAAATTATATAGTAATAAGTTTTAGTAATATGATATAGGAAGATGATATAATAATATGATATAGTAATATGATATAGTAATATGAAATAGAAATGGATGATAGAAGTAATGGTAAAATGTAATAGAAATACAATAATATAGGTAGCTATAAATCATAACTATATGCTGACTAATTATTATATGGAATAATGAAAGGTCAATACAGATATGAAAATATGGAATGACTAGTGCAGCATTCGATCTTTAAAGAACATATAGTAGCATAACAATAGTTTTTTTCCTTGCCATACCCTGCTCCGACTCAAAAAGTCAGCTAATCACAAGGCGTGGGCGCAGCCAAGAAGGTAAAAGCATCTCTGCACTGCGGCTGCATAAATACTGTCAGTGATCATCATCAATTTCAGAAAAGAGATGTTCAATACATGTTCATGGACATATTTTTTGGACATATTTTTTGGTATTTTTTGGACATATTTTTTTCTATAGAAGTCCCGAGGATGTGTCCCATAAGTTTTATTATGACATTCATTGAATAGCTGAATTTTGCGTTGGTCTCCAGGGGCAGTATATACAAAAGAGGTTGCCTCTTCGAGCACCCTTTTTCGTGCAGGTTCTATTGTTGAATGTGGTCGGTCGACCCAAGATTTTTCCCAAGCCCCTCATTTGGAAGGCTTTTAGCCAAACTCTGTGTAAGGTGGAAGGCTTCTAGACCATATTTTTATAGCAGTTTACTTCGAATAATTGCATCAAACACAAAAAGTTTCCACTTTTTGCTTGATCTGGTCGCTTTCCAATTAGGGGTCAACTTGTACCAGGTCCGTCGAACTTCTGACATTTTGTTGACAATTATATAAATGTCTGATATTCACTTCTTTATTGATTTCATTGCCCAAATACGTATCTTCATATGCTGAAACGAGCAGACTTCCATCGTAAAAATTGATTCGACCATTGTTGTTCATCTGTACAGCAATACAGGCAATATACTTGTCTTTGTTTAATTTCAAACCGTGCTGTAAGGAAATCTGCTCTGTCAGTTGCAGACGTTCATTCAGTCCTCTAATACTTCTGGACATGAGCAGCGTGTCGTCCGCATAATACACCATATCAAAATCAAGGACTGGAATCCGATAATTCTTAACGTGGCTGGAAACAGAAGACTGCATATCGGAATCTATACATGTCATAACCCAAACAAACAAATATGGCGGTAAAGGGCATCCTGGCCTAATACCAGCTGATTGAACTTTAACGTCCGATATTCCGTGCTCCTCTTTGACATAGCACAGCGGGTTTCTGTAGCAGTCTTTTTATAATTATATAACTTATATAACTCCTAGATACTTCTGGCTAAATCCCAATCTGTTCAGCACCACCAACAACTTATCATGTTGAATTTTGTCAAAAAAACAATTAAGAAAAATGCAATGTTGAGCTGGGTACCTTCTATTTCAGCATAGTCCTGAATACGGCGCAAGATGGAAATAGCATGTGAAGTCGATTTATGGGGTCTCAAACCATATTGGGATTTAGCCAAGAGATGTTCAGTCGCAGCCCGCATTTTTGACCGGATCATGACCATGCATATTTTTTACCAGCTGTTCAACAAAGAAATTGGCGTGTTATTAATTAGCTGCATTATCTACATCACCCTTCTTAAAAACCGGAACCACTCTAGCCTTGAACAGACCTACCGGCGCTTCTTCATGCATCCACCAAAGATTGATAAGGTCAAGAATCTTCCGCCGGTTGTCGTCATCTAACCATTTGAAAAGTTCCATGGTGACACCATCTGGTCCAGGCTGTTTATTGTATTTTGCTGCCTTCAAGGCAGCCTTGAGTTCCTCAAGAGTGAAACCGGTTTCATCTGGCGAATTTTGAGCAACTATTGGCTCTTCAAGACAACCGTGTTTGTACTGTTGGTCCCATGGGTTTTTTCAAGATAGGTCGCAATTGTTTCAGCCCTTCTGGTCAGAAGGACTTGCTGGTTATCCATTTTTTTCATCCGAACATATTGGGGGGTTTTCTTCAAACTCCTAACTGCCTTCCATAAACCTTTCTTACTGTGGTCCACAGGAATTTCATTAGGCCGTTCCATTAAAGATTCCTGCTTGTCCCTCTTGGCCAGCTCTGCAATTTCTTTGCTTAATTTCCTCACTTCTGTTTCTGGCGCCTTATTGCATCTAAGGCGGTTTCTTTTCTGTATTTTTGCCCAAGTTTGCCGGGTTAAGTAAGGCTTTCTCTTTTCTGGCGGTGTGCGGTCAAGATGCTTCTCTGCAGACTGCTGTAATGCACGCAACAAGTAGAAGTTTTAAGTCAAATCTTATCTCATCAACAAGACAAGACTTGATTGATGTTTTCGTGTTTTCGCTATATTGAATCCATCGAGAAGGTGTCGATTTGTCATATCTATGGGTCTTCTCAAATACTTCTTTTTGGGGTCGGGGGTGGCGCTAATATCTTAATACTGCTTCCAAACCGAAATATTCACTCTCGAAACGTCGGACACGGCGCTCTTCCAAGATTCCCCGGATAACCAATAATCAATCAATCAATCAAATCTGGGCAAATTTGATCGCATCATATGATGGTCCAGCTTCACTTTCATTAGGGTTCAACGTAATCTTTTCCCTGTAGGTAACTAGCTTCTCTTCCGGTTTATTGAACAACTATTCATAATGTAAAGGTCCTGTTCTCTTTGGAGTTCTCATTCACAATGTTTAAATACTCCATGCCCCTACCAATGATATTACGGCCACATACATCTACATCAGTATCTCTGACATGATGGATTCTGGCATTAAAATCCCCTCCAATGTAGAATCTACCTCTGGACTTCGAAATTTCTAATGATAGGTCCTCATAGAAATCCTCCTTAATTTCGGTGCCAGAGCCACTGTGGGGCGCATATGCAGTTATAAAAGTAAGCGGCGAGCCTGCTGAGTCAAAAGTTGCTACCATGATCCTTCCGTTTATTTGCCTTATAAGCATCGTTTTTCGTGGCAGGCGCAACGGATTCCGCACCTTGCCAAAAAAGTGAGCAAAACATGAAGGTTTGTAGCAGCTCCAAAAACGATAGAAGGCGTGGGACGTTTGAAGAGGATCTGCAAAGATGCATTTCGCGTGGCAGGCGCGGTACAAGAGGCATATCCGTCAGACATGTTAGCAGGTCAGAGCGCTGGATAGTAAATCGTTACGTATCACAATTCCGACTCACGCATTCTCAAAATCAGGACATGTCCGGTAATTTTTCTATGAACGTTTAGTGACGTGCGTCGGTAGCTATAGGGCGGGCCCAAAAACGGCGCCAGGAGGCAGCTTACCCCCTGCCTCCTGGCGGTCATTTTGCGGTTGCGGGAAACTCATTTTCTCCAATTCAGGTGTCTTTATGGGGTTGCGGGAAACTTATTTTTTCGTATTCAGGGGTCTTTTTGGGGTTTTGGCCAGGTGTGATTGTCAGCCAGGAAGTGGCACAAAGGATGGGCGGTGAGGCAACCCATGAGTTGTGAAACCTTGTTTTTGCTGTAAAAAATGTTGAAACTAATAAATGAAATCGACTGACATGGAAGAATTTCCGGAAAAACAACGCATTATTGAGATTTTTTCGTGCCGTGTCAATGATATCAAATTTCCACACGCTGTGGGGCTGATTTTTTCAAGAATAGAAAGCACCTCTTGACGTTAAATTAAGATGTTTGGAAATTTATTATTGGAAGAATTTCCGAAACCATCAATGATGTTCTTTCGTGCCGTGTCAATGATATCAAATTTCCACACGCTGCGGGGCTGATTTTTTTCAAGAATAGAAAGCACCTCTTGACGTTGAATTAAGATATTTGGAAATTTATTAATGGAAGAATTTCCGAAACCATCAATGATGTTCTTTCGTGCCGCGTCAATGATATGCAGTTTCCACACGTTCCTGGGCCGATTTTTTTTTCAAGCATCTCTTGACGTTAAATCAAGATATTTGGATTTTTTATGGAAAAAAATCCGAAACCATCAATGAATTATTGATGTTTTTTCGTGCCGTGTCAATGATATGTAATTTCCACACGTTCCTGGGCAGGTTTTTTTCAAGCATCTCTTGACATTAAATTTTAACATATTTGGAAATTATGCTCATGTCCCACAGTTTTTTTACCCAGGTCAATGCGGGGACGGATTTTTGGCACCATGCCCTCGGGAAGCACTGTCGCTGACCAGCTTGCACGTTCTGCAGGTGCGCATGGGGCACTCCGCAATTTGGCCCATGGCGACTCACTCACAAAGAATCTAGGCCGGGCGTGAAAGTGCATATTATAGCCGATCCGGCGCTGTAGTCCGGCTGCTGAGACTCGCCAAGCCAGCTGCCTTGAAGAGGGCCCTAGCACCTTTTTTCTCAGCGCAGCATTCTAGCTAGGAAGTCTTGCCTAGCATTTCAAGGCGCCAGAAACAAAATATGGTTTGCCATCAAAAAATAAATTCAAGTGTTGAAATCATCAATCAAGCTGCCCTAACCCTTTTCTGCCATGCTCCCGGCTCACTTTCTGGCTATGTAATTTTCCTTGACTCTTTGCGGTGCCGGGACCTCACCGCTGCTCAACTAGATACAAAAGATATAGATGCTTGGACAAAAGTTGGTGCGCAGAATCGTCCAGCAACCTGCCCTCAAGGGTCCTGGCAGCATTTGGCATCTACAATTCTCAAGTAAGCTGCCCTGAAGAGGCTCCTGGCGGAGCTTCCTCTGCGAGAAGAGGCTCCTGGCAGAGCTTCTGCGCCAGGAAGCCGCCTCCTGGCGCACTTTTTGCTGCGAGGAAGCGTTGTCCTGGCGCACCAACTTTTGTCCAAGCATCTATATCTTTTGTATCTAGTTGAGCAGCGGTGAGGTCCCGGCACCGCAAAGAGTCAAGGAAAATTACATAGCCAGAAAGTGAGCCGGGAGCATGGCAGAAAAGGGTTAGGGCAGCTTGATTGATGATTTCAACACTTGAATTTATTTTTTGATGGCAAACCATATTTTGTTTCTGGCGCCTTGTTATGCTAGGCACGACTTCCTAGCTAGAAGGCTGCGCTGAGAAAAAGGTGCTAGGGCCCTCTTCAAGGCAGCTGGCTTGGCGAGTCTCAGCAGCCGGACTACAGCGCCGGATCGGCTATAATATGCTATACTTACATTAACTTTCACGCCCGGCCTAGATTCTTTGTGAGTGAGTCGCCATGGGCCAAATTGCGGAGTGCCCCATGTGCACCTGCAGAACGTGCAAGCTGGTCAGCGACAGTGCTTCCCGAGGGCATGGTGCCAAAAATCCGTCCCCGCATTGACCTGGGTAAAAAAAACGGTGGGACATGAACATAATTTCCAAATATGTTAAAATTTAATGTCAAGAGATGCTTGAAAAAAACCTGCCCAGGAACGTGTGGAAATTACATATCATTGACACGGCATGAAAAAACATCAATAATTCATTGATGGTTTCGGATTTTTTCCACAAAAAATCCAAATATCTTGATTTAACGTCAAGAGATGCTTGAAAAAAAAATCGGCCCAGGAACGTGTGGAAACTGCATATCATTGACGCGGCACGAAAGAACATCATTGATGGTTTCGGAAATTCTTCCATTAATAAATTTCCAAATATCTTAATTTAACGTCAAGAGGTGCTTTCTATTCTTGAAAAAAATCAGCCCCGCAGCGTGTGGAAATTTTATATCATTGACACGGCACGAAAGAACATCATTGATGGTTTCGGAAATTCTTCCATTAATAAATTTCCAAATATCTTAATTTAACGTCAAGAGGTGCTTTCTATTCTTGAAAAAAATCAGCCCCACAGCGTGTGGAAATTTGATATCATTGACACGGCACGAAAAAATCTCAATAATGCATTGTTTTTCCGGAAATTCTTCCATGTCAGTCGATTTCATTTATTAGTTTCAACATTTTTTTACAGCAAAAACAAGGTTTCACAACTCATGGATTGCCTCACCGCCCATCCTTTGTGCCACTTCCTGGCTGACAATCACACCTGGCCAAAACCCCAAAAAGACCCCTGAATACGAAAAAATAAGTTTCCCGCAACCCCATAAAGACCCCTGAATTGGAGAAAATGAGTTTCCCGCAACCGCAAAATGACCGCCAGGAGGCAGGGGGTAAGCTGCCTCCTGGCGCCGTTTTT
Source organism: Cladocopium goreaui (assembly GCA_947184155.2). Classification (NCBI taxonomy): domain Eukaryota; class Dinophyceae; order Suessiales; family Symbiodiniaceae; genus Cladocopium; species Cladocopium goreaui. The sequence continues at coordinate 68,808 of CAMXCT020000368.1, read as the reverse complement.
GGGCCCATCAGATAGCCCTAAACGCACATCACTAATGAACGTTCAAATTATATGGAGCCGTTTCGCTATTCTCGCGTTTCTTTTCTTCCCTCTCTCTGACCTTTGGGTCCACTCCCGTACTAAAAAAGCAAACAAAACCGTCCCATTTTCCCAACTATTTCAGTTGACATTGGTTTCGGTTAGTAACATAATATCATACCCCTGATCTTTCATTAGTTGGGTCGCAACTTGCCTTGTGGCAATCTTGTTGAAGCCCCTTACATTTAGCGTTGCACCTCTGATCCGGGTGTATTGCTTCAATTTATTAACACTGGCGAGCTTTTTGCTGAGACAAGTATGCAAATTAAATTCCTGTTTTCGTGCTGCCTCTTTTTTGCGAAATCCTATTTTCTGCAAGTAATAATGTCCTTGAACCAGCTCCTAGACATTCTGAAACTGTACTTCTTTGAAAGTTTCTTAAGACACTGTCTTTTGGGTAAAGTTGATTTTTGGAAGTGTTTCTTGGCTACCTGGTTGGCTCTTTCCCAGAGTCTTGTCCTCTTGAAGTGTCTCCAAGCCCTTCTATTGGTACGACGTCTGTAGTCGAGAGAAGTCGTATGCCTTTTGTTGAAGTAAAACGGGGTTTTGTTGACGCTTCGCTGGGCAAGACTCTGGGTCGGTTTCGTCAGTCCTGCGGGCACTTTCCCAGGGCACCTTCTAGAAGGTGCGCTGCTGCGTGCGTTTGTTGTTTCCGCTTGCTCGGGTTCCCTTGTCTTTTTGTTTTGTTTCGTTCCTCTTTCGTGTTGTTTCCTGCATTGTTGCCTTGTTTGTTGCCTCTCTGTGTACTGTTGCGTCTTTTGTTCCCTTCTTTGTTGGCTCTTTTGCTGCCACTTGCGTGACCTTAGTCACTCTTGGTTCCTCATCTCTTCTCTCTCCTCTTCCAGTCGAGCTTCTGCGATGGAGATGGCATAGGGCCTAGGGGTAGAGCGAATACTTGGCATAACGTGAGTGATCTCTATGTGTTTCTTTTCATCCTTCATGCCAGTTCGCTTTTGCGATGTCCATGAGCCCTTTTTGCAGCACAATCGCGGCAATTCCTCTGTCTTTGTCATATGTAGTCTTTGCCACCACTTTCTTTTCCTTGAAGTTGTAGATCTGCTTGTCGGCGGGTCGGTGTGACAGTGTATCCTGTCCATTGTATGGTGATGCGTCATTCGAGGTGAATATGTGGAGCACTGTGGTCAAGGTGAGGTTGAGGGTGAGGTCCGTTTTGCTGATGTAGTTTGCCACGATCAATCGGTGCCATCCTCCTTTGTAGTGCTGTAGGTAGTCACCATTTTCCTTCCAGTAGTAGTTAGAGCGGGTTGCGTCTAGAGAAGTTCTTGTAGGCATATCTTTCGAAGCTTTGTTGGTCATCTGGGTCCGCAAACGTCAGGATGGTGACCGGGGAGAGTATGTACTTGTGAGCTTGTGTGCGTGCGCCTGCTTCACTGTGTGCACTCCTGCCTTCTCTAAAAGCCATTGCATCACTCTCGTTCTATCATAGCAGCTTGCTTCTTTCGGTCACACTTTTATCATCATCTTTGTGGCACTGTCTTTGTTCTCTCCGTCTAGCGCGAGTTCCTGGGTGTAGTCTGTCATACATGTCAAGTCCTCAATCTCATCTTCGTGTCTTTGGCTGATTTCTGTGAGCCTCTGGATTTGTGTCTATAGTCCTTCGTATTGTTGCACCATCTGTTCTGACGAGGAGCTGCCCATGTTGCGAATCTTTTCTGCTTCAGCCTTCATCTCGACGTTCAACTCGTGCATCTTGTTGAGCATGTCCTTCATCTCTTGTTCCACTTGGCGGTTGGACTATGTCTGTCTGGCTCTTTGGTCCTCATCTATTTCCTTTGTCAGTTTTTGGGGTGTTGTTGTTATCTCGTATAGGTGCTTCGACGACGTGGTAGCTCTCTTGCTCCAGATTCTTCTTGAATGTGCTGGCTGTTTTCGCTGCTTTTGCTGATGCTGCTTGATCTCCTCAACGTCTTTCATGTCAGTCATCTTGTGTCGGCTGTATTTCGAGTGCATGTGTCTAAGGCTCTCGGAGTAATTTGTTGCCTCAATGTTGCTTCATCCTCGTCTGCCTCGTCTTTTTCCTTATCTTTTTCCTCCTTCTTCGTCTTTGTCTCTTTCAACTGCGTCTTCTTTACATGGGCCATCCCGAGCAGGGAAAATGAAAAAGCTTCTAAATTGGCTTTTTGAGCCTAAACCCCTCATAATAATAGATACAAATACTTACTATATGAATATAGTATAGTAATAAAACATATAGCAAATGATACAGATAAAGATACAGATATAGATATACATATATAGATATACATATAGATATAGATATAGTTTAAGGCACACCGATTAAGTTACAAACTATTGATTGACATGTGATAACCCCGATCAACTATTAAAGTTTGGGTAAGCTAAATAAGCTAAGGGGAGAAAAACCCATAGAGAATAGATACAAGGTGAGGCCCGATAGCTGAGTTGACTCTGTAGTTACTGGGGTTAGCAACGAACACAATGGGGGACATCACTTTGTGATAGAACTATAATAGTTATGAATATTTAATATGTTACATAGGATATAGTTACATAAATAGTATAGTCGTTCTGTCAAATAAAACAACGTGTTGTTCTTAGGGTATTGTTATAATATATTATAACTACTATATATATATAATTATATATATGTCATTATGACAGCAAAAGGGTGACACACATATGTAAAAAAACTTTAGTCTTAAGTTATGGGGGTGAAATATTTTGATGGTCCCAGGTAATCACATCCGGAAAAAAAACACCCCTCAGAAGCCATGGTTTTTAGTTTGGGATTTACATACATCATTTTTGGCAACATGTATGGGGTGTGAAACATGTTTGGGGGTTGGGATTATAGTAGTAGACCAAATATGTTAGACTCTGTATGAATTAGCTATCCTTATGATGACAAAAATGTTTACTGTAGTACTAAACCATGATAGTGAAATCTCACTATTTGGATGGTGGTAAAGTTGGGGGACCGGAAAAGAACAAGTTGCAATTCAAGTGGTACCTATAATCTTATAGCAATCACCCATCCCATCGAAGACTGGACTGCAACACCTCTTCATCGGAGGAATCTTGGAAGGCATCTTCCGTTGCAGAAACCTGGCCCGAGCCACGGAAAATCATGGTTTTTACCATCAAACGCGTGCTTTTCCTGTAAACTTTCCCACTAAACCCATTCTGGGAAAACCGTATTGGAAGCCAAGGATATTGAAGTATGCCCACATCCCTAGATTCACTGGATTTTTCTTAGCCCATTGTTTGATGATCTTGACTTTGACCCACATCCACAGATTCTTTTGCATCTCAACTTTCCGTTTGTGGCTCATTCGATTCTTGATGGTACCAACAACAGTAATGTTGGCTATCGATTAGTGTGATGGAGCACTATTGTGTTTTTTTCCAAAATAATTCAGTATCCTGTGGATGGTGGGGGTGGGCCTCTATTGTGGAAAATGTTTTTTCTCAGATCCAATTTTTCAGGAGGAGCTTTATCCACCTTTATACACCTTTCTTTGGGTAAAGCTGGTCCATTTACTTTAGAAAGCCATATTCATGTTAAAGCCTTGAAAAATGCAAGGTTTCCCAAATAATTAGATGCCTTATTAAACCCTTATTTAAAAACAGCACCCAAACAATTTTTCAAGGGGGTACCCTGTGAGTGACCGGGATCCTCAATAATGTAATTGTTTTGATGGTATTCTATTGTGCACAAAAACTTTTGGGGTGAAAAAAGGCACAAAACCTTTTATCCACCTTTCTTTGGGTTAAGCTGGTCCATTTACTTTAGAAAGCCATATCTATGATCTATGTTAAAGCCTTGAAAATGCAAGGTTTTCCAAATAATTAGATGCCTTCAAAATCCCGGCAGCGGCGTGCGGGAAGTGAGGCACCTTTTTCTTTGGGCAAAAGAGCGCTCTGGGATGCGCATGGAATGTCTACAAGACTGACTGCTGCAAAGGTGGAATGCTATGTCACTGCTGTTTCACATGCAGTTTCACACCCGTCCTCACCTGCAGCAGAGTATTGCTTCTCAGCTTTTCTGCGTCTCCTTCCATCTCGGATCTTCTGTTTGGTTTCTTCGGCTTCGGCGCTTGGTTTCAGGCGCCATTTTCCAGTGGTCATCGCATCCAAAAGAGGTTCTCTTTCACATCCAGCTTTCGTCAAAACGTCGGCTAGCATCTGCGATGTGTCACACCAATGGCAGCGTACTGAACCATCATCTTCATAGCTGTCGCCGCCAAGAAACTCTTTCACTTGGCTGACAAGTATTTTCACTCGCTTATCAGCAGGCTGGCCAGCATCCTTGTTCAGAGTGGCTTCCAAGGACTTCGCGTCAGTCAACGCGGTGAGCAGGCCCTTCAGGTAAAACCTATCCAAGTCAACCATGGAGACACCTGGATGCTTCACTTCCGGCAAGAGCATCCTCACATAGTCGGCGGCCTCGGTCGCGGTGAGGAAGCCGTTTGTTTCTGCAGCCAAAGTGCTGCGACAAACACGCTTGATGCTTCCGCTGTAAGCTTCCAGTATCATCACCGGCGTGTCATCGCCGGAGGTGAAGTCAGCAGTGGTTAGACCAACCACATAGCCACACTGGCTTCGCAGCTTGGTCGTGTTTGCGAAACTGCTGTCAGCCATGCAAAACACCACGGCATTCTCCAGAGTGAGGTTGGAGCTTGGGACAAAGTTCCACTTGAAGTCATAGCTCTCCTTTAGAACCTTGACAATCTTGTTAAGCTCCACGACATCCTTGATCGTCGGATTTCCCATTGTTTGGGATGCCAGGGAAACGTTCACAAGCACGTCAGGTCTGGTCTGACGGGCAATCCATCCAAGTGAACCAATCAGCCCTCTGAAGGCTGACTTCTCATCCTCATTCAACGGCGCATTCGGCATGACGCGCCTGTTCTTCTGCAAAACCATATATTCCAAACTCTCAATTGCGTCGATCTGGTCCAAAGAAACAGATCCATCTTGGTTTTGTTTCACATTCTTTCCACAAAAACGAAAATCACCAACTTTCCTCTTCAAATAAATTTCTTTCCCCAAAACTTTCAAGGACTCCTCATACTTCTTTCCGGTGCCAGTGGAATAGAGGTCATCCACGTGGGCTACGAGCGCACCAACCAAAACTTCAGAGTCAAAAAGGTAAAACAGTGCAGCTTCCAATTTTGACATCACCCAGCCAAGTCGCTGGAGAGCTTTGAAAAGTGTCTTCCACCAGCTACGGCCAGCATCTCGCGTGCCGTAAATGCTGCCTTTCGCACGCAGCAAGTCATGTGGGGAAACTCCAGGAGGTGGTGGTCGAGGAGGACGGAGAAGCAGGAGACGTGCTATTCCTTGAGATTGGAGATATGCTGTGCTCGCATCATACGCTTCCAAAATCCACTGAAAAATAACTGACAAACAAGTCACAAAGTTGAAGGCCAGGAGTGATGCAGTGGGAGAGTCAGATCTGATGCCAGTGTCCTTCTCCTGGCAGCCAATGACAACCATTCTGGATTTGGCTTCGAAGGGGTACTCCTTCTTGATCTGAGCTTCAGACTTCCCAGTGCGTCGCCGCATTGCACCAGCCATCAAGCGCGGCTTCTGGTTCTTGTCAGTGTGAACCCATCGCGTGTTCACAATCTCAGCGTCTTGAGGAAGAGCTGCGATCTGGCTTTCTGAGAGGATCTCCACAGCGCTAAACTTCTTGAAAGAGTTCCACTCCTTCTCCATGGACTGGTCAAACTTGGCACGGTCTTCTACTGAAAGGTCGTTGAGGTCGATCTCGGACCGAACTGCCTTGCCAGTCAGGAACGCTTCAAGCTTGGGATTCTCCTCGTAGCATGTGGAGTCATCAGACATGGAATCGTCAGTGTGCTCTGACGCATCAGCTAGACGTCGATGAGCAAGTCGGTCAGATAGATCTTCGCATCCAGCAGGCCAATCATTCTCTTGGACAGCTTCTCCAAGATAAGGCCCAGTGAAAACTCTGGCACCTCCACCTTGAGGACCATAGCTTGGTTCTGGTGCTGTTCGAGGTAGTCCATAGCTTCCGCCAGGATGCCCATCAAGTCGTTGTGGATTCCGCATCGCTTGGTGAAGCTGAGCAATGAAGGGAGCAACAGGAGCAGGTTGTTGAGGAAGTTGTTGATCCCTCGGGGTCTGCGGACCAGGATCAGGTTCTTGCTCGGTCACCTGTCTCATATGGCCAGCATGGCTTTGCTGCTGCTGCTGTTGTTGCAAAGGCACATCGCCCGTCCTTATCTCTTGCTCTGCATCTGGAGGCGGGTCATCAAAGACTGTTGGTCGTTCTTCAGGAATCGCAGGCATTGCAGGTTGGGACACAAATTGTCCTGATGCAGGCCGGGCTGAGGAACTTGCCAAGGTCGTAGTCGGTGTTGTCCTGAAAATTGTTTCGCCAACCCATTTGGCCACAAGTTCGCGTCCAAGGTCTTGACGCCAGTTGTCGGTGATGGTGTCCGTGAGGACGTGATCACGCATCTCAGCCTCATAAATGGCCTCAGTCACTCGTTCATCTTGGAGTTGGTCAAGTGGTACTGGGCAAGCATCAGGAACATAAAGTGCTTTTCTGGGAACGTTGTGGACCCGAACAACTCGTCCATCTGGAAAAGTTCGCCAAAAATCGGCGTTGACACCACCCCCCTGCAGCTGAAGCATTGGTTGCTGAAGCTGGTTGCGGATGTCAACATAGTTGCGGGCTCCACGGTCGCTTCCCTGCTCCACGGCATAGTGGGGCACATAGTGAGCTGCCAAAAGCTCATCTTCACTTGCAAACCTCAATTGTTCACCAGAGGCCAAAATCACGCTGGGACCATAGCGGAGCCAATAGCTGCTTGGGGCTGAGCCATCAGTGGCTGGATCGCCGTCTTCAGTGCGGCGTGGGTTGCGAAGTTCGAGTCCAATGACTCTCGCAGGTCCATACCAGTTGTAAGGTCGGCCATCTTGTTGCCGTTGCTGAGGCTGGCGCCTGTAAAAGTACACGTAGGATCCAATAGGAAAAGGTCCACGTGTTGGTGTACTCTTTCTCAACAGTGCTCGCCTCACACGGCTATCTGAATCCAAACGAATTTGAGCCACTCGAGCAGCTTCACGAACGGCCAAAGTCTTTGCCATTTCACTGTGGGGGTTTTCAGCTGCTTCGAGAACTTCAAGTTGTTGGCTCTCATCTGAACTGAGAAGGCTGCCTGGAAGGCGGGTCTCAGGATGGCCAAGTACCCACTGGTTGGGCGAGTACCCATTGGTGCGTGGAAAGGCATTTCTGGTTTGCGTCACAATTGACGCGGCAGTGATTGCATCTGCAAGTGTTGAAACATCAACATCAACAACTGTCTTGGCCCAGACTTCTTTCCAAAGGCCACCAGCACGTTCGCACTTTCCATTCTGCCAAGGTGATTCAAGAGGAATCACTTGCTGCTCGACACCATACTGCTTCAGGTAGTCTGAGAACTGAGCCATGTACTCCTTGCCACGGTCAACTTGGAGAGAATGGGGAAGTCCAGCCCAAGATGACCATGAAGTCAAAAAGTGACGGAGCACAATGCCAGATGATGGCGTCCCAGTCAGTTCTCCAAGGCAAGAAACCACTTGAAACCCAGTTGCATCGCAAAGGATGTTGAGGAAGGCTAAACTTTTGCCTTGGCTGTTCTTGGCATAGAAGGTGTCGGCAAGGATGTGCTGGTTGAACACATAGGCCGATGGCATTCTCACAGGCTTGGGACGTTTCTGCCGGATCGATTCACCACAAGCGTCACAGGCCATAAGTCCAGCGGCTCGGACGACTTCCGGCTTTGCCCCCTGACGTCGCAGGATTCTCTGCATTGTTGTTGAGGTTGGATGTCCAAAATTGACATGCAAGGTCCTGAGCAACTTGCGAATCTCAGGATCCACTTGAAGCCATTGATGTCGGCGATCAGCTTCTGTCTGGTTGAGGATTGGGTCCAGTGCTGCAGCTTGTTGAGCTCGAAAAGATGAGTCATCATCTGGAGGTAGATCACCAAGTTCGCCAACTGGTTGAGGTGCTTCAGCTCCTTGTGGTCGCACATAAACTGGCGGAGCTGGGCTTGAGATCGTTGCCATTCGACCCTGTCTGCGGCGCTTGGGAGATCTCCCAGAGAGACCGCTCGCAGGACGGCGCTGAGCATCACCAGCATAGATCTCATCAGCGAGGTGCTCCTCAATGGCGGCTTGTTGTATGATGCAATCCAAAACCATCTGATTGAGCTCGGAAGGCCATGCTGCAGCTTGAGTGGTTCTGGGGCCAAACTCATTGTTGCCCTCAAGTGGTTGATGTTCATGGCTATGATCACATCGGCATGTTGCAAAAACGCTCTCAGCACACAACATTGATGTGATGTAAAAGGAAGGCTTCTTGTTGGGCAGTCCGGTGACGGAATCTTTGTAGCCAACCATGCAGCCGTCAACCACGATGAACAGCAAAGTGCCGTCCTCAACCAACTTTCTAACATCTGCCATTTCAGGTTCATCAAGGACTTGTGACCCAAGAGGTTGTTCCATGAAGATGTGCCTGTTGGCACGGAGTCTATCCTTGATGGTCTTGTTAACAACTTTCAGCAAGGGACGACCATCTTCTCGCAGTTGAAGGACGGTGACAGAAGCGCTGCCACCCTTGGAGATGTTGAACCTCGACCAATTCCCCCATGGACCGCACGGTTGCGTCAGCACAGTGCAAAAGGGATCTTCCTGTTGGAAGTCTTGGTGAAGCTGACGCCTTCCAGCAGGAGTCAAAGCGTCCCAGCCGTCCAAGGAGATGTCGCGAGGGATACCAAAAACCATACCATGGAAAACTGCCAAAATGGTCAAACCCATCTGTCCAGCAAAAACTTGTTTGAGCCATGTTTTTCCGGTTGGAGGCTTTCTGGCAGCCTTTGAGGCTTGCTGCATCCTGAGCTGATTGGAAACCAAAGCATCCATCCCGCAAAGTGCGGTGTCCATCGCAGCAATCTTTTTGGCTTTTCGGCTGCTGGGCTTTCGAACTGAAAAGAAACCCTTTTCAACCTCTTCCAGGAAAACATCTGTGCTCTCGCAGTGAAAACCTTCATGATGCTGATTCATGACCCTTTCTAACTCAGCTTCATCGATGCCAAAGACGACATCCCAGGTATCCTGTGACTCGCGCCTGGTGTCAGGATCAAGCCCATCGTCGTAGCTGAGGGCATCACTTGGCGGCGAGACCGGCTCAAGTCCAGGAGCCAAATCCAAGGTCTCGGAGGCTTGCTCAAGTCCAAGAGCAGGAAATCCAATAGCCTCAGAGGCCGGCTCAAATCCAGGAGCCAAGTCCAAGGCCTCAGTTTCTGCCGCATTGACATCAAACTCATCATATCCCTTGACCAACTCGTCAAAAACTGACATGGTGTTCTGATCAAAGTCCAAAAGAGAGATGGCTAAATGGCCACGGCTGGTTCTCTTCAGAGGAAGATCTCTGATGTTGAGCTTGGAAAAAGAAACTGTCCCCTCGCCAAGGTTGATGATTGTGCCGAGGGTTTGCATGAAAGGACGTGAAATCAGCATTGGTGTTTTTCCTGGTGTTTCTGCTGAGTGGAGCTCGCCATTGACTCCACCAAGTCCAACAGGGTAGGCCTTGACGACCTTGGACTCAGCATGTCCTCCAATCCCCTTGAACAGCTGGGTCTTGTTTCGGATTGAAGGTTGAAGTCCAAGTTCAGCGAGCTTCTCTTCATAGGCTTTGGCCCATTCTTCGCCGTGCATGGTGCGGTTGCACCCAGAGTCCAGTATGGCAAGACCAGGTGGGTCTGCAGGCTGCACGGCATAGGCCTCATAGTTGAGGTCTTCATCAACCATCATCACTTCGCACTCATGAACCTTGAGAGAGCTCGGATCATAGTAATCCAGCTGCAGGGGAACCTTGATGGTCCGGCTTGTCAACATGTCCTCAGGGCTGAAAGGACGTTTGCCAGCAGGTAGAACCTGACCAGTTCCACTGAGCTTGACAACAGCTTGCCAGGCAATTTGCAACCGAACATACAAGTACGAAGCAAGCCTAAAAACAGGTGGTGACATTGGCTCAAGGTTGAGTGCGATGTGCATCACTTGCTTGCAGTAGGGCTCGGACTCAAAGTTGGTGGCTATGTCCACAAACTTGTAGCCACGAAATGGTCCTTCAGGCATCACAGTGTCGTCACCTGGCAAGGGCTGCAAAACATCCAAATCCTCAGGCTTCAGCTCCGGAAACGGCGGCAAGTCGACGCCTGGAGCGAGCAGCACACCAAAGAGCCAGCATTGGGTCTCAGGCGACCTCACAATGGTTGCTGTCTTCCGAGCTGGAAGTCGTGGCACATCTGAATAGCCACGTTGGCCTAACTGACTGGAGTCAGCTTCAGATGGAATCACACTCCATCCAGGGCTGCCAGGGGACGCAACATGGCCAAGAGCCTTTTGCTTGTCTTTGTCCTCCAGCATCTTTGTGAGTCCGCTGGAGCAGATCCGGTAAATCAAAGTCGATCTGAGCTTGCTGCCAAACTTCGTGCACAAAGCCACCTGCACGAGGTATGACCACATTTGGATAGCTTCGCGGCGACGGCCACAAATCACAGTCTTGTCACATTGCTTGCAGGTCAAATGACGAGTGTGGCCATTCGCGCCACGGTGGATTTGCTTCTCATCTCCGCCGCAGTAGCTCAGATGCTCGCAGTGCTGGGTCTCTTTCAAGACCATGAAACATTCCGCATGAAAACTTGTATCGGTGAAACTTTTGCTGTCATCGGCAAGTCTTGGTCCATCAGGCACAGCAGGGTCTTTCTTCTCTGTCGCAGTGCATTGGTTCTGAGATCCATCAACCTTGTACTCGTTGGAGTCAGGGACCTTGGCATTCACATTGGCTGCAAAGGCCTCAGGGACCAGGGCATTCACATGAACTGCAGTGGCGTCAGGGGCTTTGGCATTCTCAAAAACCATGTCATTCTTTGGAACTGCGGAGGGCTTGAAAACTTTGGCATTCTTTGGAGGGATGTCATACCCAGGGGCTGCGTCATTCACAAGGGCTGCATTGGGCTCAGAGTTGGAGTGCACAGGTCGCAGCTTTCCAAAGGATGCAAAACGAACTTCGTTCTCATCTGCAGATTCCAAACTATCGTGCAAAACAAACATGGCATGAGAGGCTTTCTTCGGAGATCCTGACTTCTTCGGTTTCTGACCCTTTCCCTTCCCCTTCGGCTTGAAATTGGGGCATTCTTGATCTCCAACCCAGTGACCTCGTTGGTTGCAAGAGGTGCAGGTTGACATGCTCTTCAGAAACTTGATGGCGTTCTTCCGGTTCTCCTTGGCCTTGGTGTCGAACTGGATGTCGCCATGAGCTTTGAACGGGTAGCTATGGCTGCTGCCACTGGACTGTGGCTTTCTCTTTCCAGAACCCTTCTTCTTGGCTCTGAACTGAGCCACAGTTGCAAAGGCTTCCGCAACCTGCGGATCATCCAGCGATCCACCACATTCTTGAATCAAAGCATCAAGGCCATCATCGTCGCTGTAGGTGAGGTAACTGTCATCTGCTTCATCGTCCTCGGCCTCAGCGTCATCATCTTCGTAATATCCATCGCCATCATATTCAGGCTCATCATCTTCGGCCTGATCATCAGCCAGGAAGGCATGTTGCTTGAACCTGCCCTGACCGACCTTCCACTTGGCCGATTTCATAGTGCCATGTTGACCACCTCCACGTGCACATCCTAGATAGTCACGTCGAAACACTGGCTTGCCACTGATCTGAGGAAACTGGATCCTCAGCGCATGGGAAACCTTCTTGAAGTCGTACTCGTTTCCAACAGAAGCCAAAACTCCTAGCTGTTCACGTTGATCCAACCCGCTGAAAGTCAGCAGCATCATGCACCTCAGGTTGTCACTGACGGTGGTCTCTTGGGAGGACTCCTTGAGACGAGCAAAGTCCTGTTCCCTTCTGATGATATACTGCTGCATGCTTTCTTGCGGTTTTCTCCAGACATCAGCGCTGTAGAAGGCAGTGAAGAAGAGCTCGTTAATCTTCACTGGCGTCTCAGCTGCTATGCTCTCTTTGAGAGTCTGAATCAACAACTTCATTCCCCCTTCAGTGGCTTTTCCTTCAGCAGTCGCAGTTCGGAGCTTTGAGTGCTCCAGCTTTCTGACAGCTTCGTATGCGTGGCCTGTTAGGCCTGAGCGAAGGTGGATCGGAGTGGACACCTGGGATTCTTGACCTTCTCTTCCAAAGTACAAGTCCCAGGCACGCTCTACATATTCTTCAAAAGCTTCCACTTCGCCAGCATACTGAGGAACTCCGTATCGATCGCAAATGATCTTGGAGGCAGTAGAGGAAGTCATGGGAGGTTGTAGACACCTTCAATGGTGAAGTTCCAACCAGTAGTAGGAGGCTGGTGCCGCAGGGCTGCCAGCAGGTTGCACAACGAGCGCAAGGGGCTGGAACCTTAGGCACCAGCTAGCAGAGGCCCTGAGTGAACAGGGCTCCGCTTACCATCAAAATCCCGGCAGCGGCGTGCGGGAAGTGAGGCACCTTTTTCTTTGGGCAAAAGAGCGCTCTGGGATGCGCATGGAATGTCTACAAGACTGAATGCTGCAAAGGTGGAATGCTATGTCACTGCTGTTTCACATGCAGTTTCACATGCCTTATTAAGCCCGTATTTGAAAACAGCATCCAAACATTTTTTCAAGCGGCTACCCCATGAGTGGCCCAGACACTCAACAATATAATTGCTTGGATGGTACTCTAATCAATAGCCAACATTATCTATCAATCAATTTTCATCAACCAACTTCAGAAAGGCATCCAATTATGTAGTGATCATCGCAATCTGGAATAGACCAAAACCCCTCAGGATCTCATGTCTAGTATTGTTAACACTCTTCTTCCATCCCAAATGATATTTAATCAGCAAAATTCAGTGATTTGCCGGCCAAATTTGAATAAAGACGACTTCTGTTCCCCCAAATGATCACAGATGGTCTGGAGTCTGGGGTTTGCGTTTCATCCCTTCTATCTGTAGGTTGTTGTACCCAATTTGAGTTTTGACTGATTTGTTAGTTTTCCCGTTTTCCCATTGCCTCAAACTTTCCGTTGTCAGCCACAAGGACTTCAGTCACATTTGCTGCTGTGCTGTCAATGACAGACCTGAGATGGACAACCATCTGCGCTGGGCGGCGGAAAAATCTGAAAAGCATTGCTGTGATAAAGACAATGCCATAACTATCCATAAATCCATAAATATCATAAATAGCCATAAACCATCCCAGAGCTTCTGAAATCGGGAGCAGTATGACTGGGATGATGTTGGAGTTAACCCCAAGTCATGGTTGATGACCCTATGGAGTTGGGTGAGTCCTCAGGGAGAGGGCTGAGGCGGGCTGTTTGATGAGTGCTTCAGACCATTTGTAGATCATGTGAACATAGAAAATTGAAGATCCACCATCCCCAATTTCCCAAAAATGCTGGTATAAACTGTGACAAACTGTGATAAACTGTGGATGGTTTTGTATTGCTTTACTAACATTCCTGTGTTTCAAAACATGTGCTTGGGAGATAAACTTCAAGAGCCTAGCACACCCACACGCTGGTCATGTTCAGCATCAAATTTGACATAATCAATACAGTAACTCTTTCATCAGACGGGCTGTATACAAACACCAGCAGGCATCGATAAACAATAAACTTCAATGTTTGGAAGGGTAGGTTAATAAACCCCATTCATAAACCCAACAATTCTTGGCTGAAACCCCACAGCACAATCGGAGAAATGACATTGCTCTAAATCAGCAAATGTGTTTTTCCATGCTTTTTCCATCTTTTCCCCATATTTTCGTCCTTTTCTGTGGGTTTCCCACCCGGCAACCCACATCTTTCGTCATTTTCGCTGGGCCCCACGCTGAGCAAATGCATCGAGTCGCAGCTGGTGGAGCGGAGCCTCGGCGCAGCTGCACAGGTTGGCATGACTTAGAACCCGCGGGATTGAAGGAAAGAACATGTCTGACTATTTTGACTGCCAACATTGCCAAGATACACCAAGCTCTATTCCTTTGAAGGCCTTATACATTGATTTCAAGTTGCACAAAACAATCACTGTCCCAAGCTTGGGACTGGCTTGTCGCAAATGGGACAGCACCTGCGGAAAACAACGGAATGGTTTGGTGATTGGTTTCCGATCTTTAGATATCAGTCATGGTGTCCAGTTTCTGTGCAAGTTACCAATTGCAAGGTATAGAGATGGGTAGAGTATTCACATATTCCCATGTCACATGATGTCACCTCATAAAAAGTCAAAACATAAAAACACCAATGGTAAGCAACCAACTCAAGCAACCATCAGAATCCAAACATTAGCTGTGCTTGGCTGTGTGTTTTCACCGAGCACTGCGCCAAGCATGCTTCGGAGGGATGTTTCGCATCGTGTGGATGTAGGAAGTGAGGTCGAAGCACTGCAAGTGCTCACACCTCGTATTCGAGGCTTTGGCCTTCCGATATCCCTTATCAGCCTGTGGTGGATCTGCATTCATCATCAAAAGTGGTTGAATTATGTTGAATTGGATGTCTACAATGGTTTCATATGAAACAGTTGATTTGAAACAGTTGATTCTACATACCTCAGGTTACCAGTTGATTTGAATATCTAAAGTGGCTCTTTTTTTTTCGGACTAAATGCGGTCACTGGTAACCGGTATGTAGGCGCCTAGGCGCTCATCCCTCGCAATCCCCTGGAAGCATGCTTTCTGGGGTGTTTAATGGGGAATGGGATGATTTATGTTCTATTTGTTAATGGAATTAATGTTGGTGTTGATAGATATTCACCAATTATTTTATATCTATTTGTGATGATTTAGCGAAAATGACACGCAGACGGTAGATCTGAGCCCTATACCCCGAGCCCCGTGCTGCTTGTTCAATGCGCAGGAGGCTAGCTGCAGGGCGGGTAGCGATGGCCCGCGATGGCTGAAGGTTGGAATCTGAAGGGAAACATCCAGAAACATGGATGAATTATGATTAATCTTACCCTCTGGTAAATAAACAGTTGGACCCTGAAAATAACCAATTTTTTTATGGAAACTAATCTTCCAAATCCTATCTGGCAGGGTCTATGTTAATTTACCAGAGAGTAAGTTTAAGTGCACTACATGGTGGTGCCCCAGTTTGGCAGGTAAGTTGGTTTATAACATGTTATGACCAATATAACTAGCAGGCTTACGGTTAAGATGTGTGAATATATAGCTAACTGAGTTTATAAACCCACTTTCGAAGCAAAATCCAACAGATCCCTAGCACACCCCTTGCCACTTAAAAATGAATGAAGGGATTCCTTTCATTTAGGGTGCTGGAGGGGGATATACTGCGGAGGAATGTTCAAATCAACTTGGAAGCTTATAATTGGGGGGCAGCACAAGTTCATTTTTCCAATGAAGATTAGAAAAAAGAAGTTAGATACTTATCTGGTTGGTGGGTTCAACCCCTCTGAAAGACATTAGTCAGTTGGGATGTTCTAAACCACCAACCAGTTATGGATGAGATCAAATTAGATTTTCCCAAATTTTACTTATCGCTCTTCCAGCTTCCGCGGGTTGGATGCTCATCCCAGTATGATTTCAATCATCCAAGGTGGTGCAGGATTTAGCAACCACCCACCGTATCATAGGTTTGGTATAGATGGCAAGAGCCCATTTATATGGACAATTAGATGGAAAATGATAGATTTCTGATTTTTGGTTGGTGGTTTTAACCCATCCCAATAACATGAGTCATCTCGACCAAGCATCCTAACTATGGTTGAAAAGCCACTGGGTCACAACGGGCACCCCGACTGCAATCTGTGAGCTTTAGAACCGGCGGCTCGACACATCGAAGCGTGTCCTCACCCCATTCTGGATGAATTACGGCCTTGACATGATGTCTTTTTACTTGGATTTGCTTAAGCCCGCCTGTGGATTCGTGTTTCCGAATTGGAACAGTAAAAAAATACTAAACATTATATCCTCCATGTATGGTATATCTACCTACATTTGGGACATTTATGGTGTAAATGTTGGTAAATATACCATACATGGAGGATATGGGAAACATAATCTCCATATTTCAATGGCCATTCAGGAACCTACATTGGAGGTACCTACCATATATATCCATATATATATAAGGCCTATTTTTGAGGCCGAAATTTCAGGGAATATCACAAAATATGGCTAGAAATATGGTACTAACGTACAGTACCTCCATTTTAGGATCCTTTTTTATTCCCATTGATCATGGGATCTTATTACATAAAATTGACCATACCATACCCCATGTAATACCATACCATACCCATTTGTTTTGTTTTCCCATAATCCAACCTTTGATTCTTGTGGGAAACCTGTCTCTGTTGGACCCGGAGTTGATGCGACAAAAACCAACCGTGGTAGCCTTAGCTCCCAACAATAAACCCTGTACGATTGGGTCTCTACCCTCTGGTTATGTCAAAATAGCTATTGAAAATGGCCATAGAAATAGTGGATTTTCCCATTAAACATGGTGGTGATTTTCCATAGTTATGTAAACGTTTACCAGAGGGTATCTCATCAGATTCTCCATGGGTTGAAAACATGGATATGTTTATGCTTTTTAGGTCGCCCCGAAGAACCAGAAGCTGTGGCGACCTGCAGTGAGTCGCCCTCATCAGAAATTGCTTAGATCATTGAACCATTTGCCTCAGCCCTTCCGGCTGTTCGTCCTGAATGTTTCAATCCTCAAACCGATGTCAACAGCAAACATATTTCCCCATGAACCCACCAAGCAGTGGAGATTTGGAACATCTCCAGCCAGGTCCAGCGTAAACACCAGGTCCCTTGGACTCCTTCTTTGACACACGGTCCGGCCGATGTTCCATGACCCACCTGAGGACTGAGACATGGCAAAAGCCGGGGATTCCCGAGATCATGGGTTTCAATACGATCATCCATGACTTGGATAGTTTGGGGTACCATGACTTCGGTCGGAAACCTCCATTTTCCATAAGCCAATCACAGCATTACCGGGACATTTGGGCATTGCTCAAGTGGGAGCGTCGAACCCACATGATGGTGCAGCTGAAACACGCCTTTCATGGGCTTCTTTGGGATCCTCAATATTTACCAAGTAGCGATCATGAGGATATATAAACTATGTGAGAAAGTCGGGACAATTCAGAACGGGTCCAAACTCTAGAAACCTTTTTGAAAGGTTTCCGCAATGTTCTCAAATCCATCGAAGGTCTCCCTTCAAAAAATAAGTGGGACAAAAACACATAAAAACTGATGATGCAGAATGACGAACACGAAAAAACACACACTCTATATATATATATATATATCAATGGGAAATCCATGTTTTTTCAGGTTTCCATATACTATTCACCCAGCAATTGTCGATCCAACCTGGCTCCAGAAATCACAACTCTGGGGTGCTTACAGATGCACTCGCTCAAGGTCAAGCTTCATTCGGTCCTGGTGAAGGAAACATCGATATATGCGATATGGATATGGAGGATATGTGGGATTCAACCATAAAAAATGAGGATTTATCATTGTAGATAAATGTGAAAATATTGAATTTACTGGAATATCTCCTATATAATAATATAATATAATATATACCGCCAACAATACACTACCTTGTACAAAACAATTGTTTAGGATGTTTGAAGGAGAAAATGGATGGCTACCAGGCAGCAAAATGTTGATTTGATGTCAATTTATGTCGAGATAAGTAAACAATATATAAGGATTTGTTTGAAGCATAAAACATCATAAAACCACTTCATTGAAAGTGATGTAAACGCCAAGCCTCAGTTGACCCATACACATGGGTAACAGTTAGGCAGCCAGGGTCAGGGGGTACCCCAAAAGTCAGTTGATCCACATAAATCCTGTTGGGCGGCTCTCATTTTTCCCAACTTGTGGATACGACTGCGGAATACCCTATACAATCCCAAACTAACATAGATCTTGCATGATCTTGCCAAATAGGGGGTAAAAAAACCACAGTCCTGTAGTAATAAGTAGTGATTGTCAGGGTCGCGCTGTTCGTTGGGGGCATGGTATTTGATGGTCATTCAGTAGCTCCACAAAAATCACCCATCTGCATCTCCTTCACCAGTTTGGTCTGAAATTTTCGGGGAAACCCGAATTTGATGGTTTTTAGAATCGCATTTTTCCCCGAACATCTGCAATTTCATGGTTTTTCTTATAGGATCTTATAGGATATCCATGAAATTCCATGAATATCCGAGGTGATCCTTCGGTCGCAGTTTTCCAGACGGGCCCCAGATCCTTCAAGGGCGGTTGCAGCTGAATGACCCGCTCAACCACCTCCTCGTCACGCAGGATGGGCACGCTGATCACGAAGCCTGAGACAGGGATTGCCTCAAGGGGAGAAGCACCAAAACTCATCAAAACTGTGGGGGAAAAACACCAGAAATACGAAAAAAACATCGAAAGACCAGGTATAATTATTTGGACCAGGTATATGACAGTATCCATTTAAGGTGTGAAATCGCTATGGATCAAGTATACCAACAGACCAATGGCTGGTCATTCATGTAGCATGAAAGCATCCGTTTTGCTGAGAGCCTCTTTTTGACCCACCTCCTGCTGACTAATTGCCTTCGAAATTGGAGGTTTACAGTAGTCCGCACCTGATCCTCAACTGAGCCGAGCCCCACTGAGCTTATTGCCAATCGCCCAAATCTCACTCTTTGTCGATGATAAGGCAACTTTCACCTGTCTCATTCTCGTGGCTGTTGGTGGAAAAGCTGCAGGTGCTATCCTCTAAAAAATGTTTCTTCGGAATAATCCCATCCCCCGTTCATATCAAGCAGTTTACGGTCCCATTATGTGGTTTCATCCCCTGCTTTTTACCTCCCATTATACTAAGCCCGAAAAAGATAGAACTGATGAGAAAAGTATAGAAAAGTAAGTTGTCACTCACTGGGTTGTTACGTTGCATCTTTTTAGGGGGTCACTATAAACCATTAACCCCAAACAGCTGCACCTGCATCGGCTGATTTACCTGGCTCGCTTGGTGCCCCAGCGACATACTACCGTGGATTTAACCAAACCAAAAAAATGGTGAAGTTTACTATCAAAAATGGGGAATGATATCTGATTTAAGTTAGCAAATTTGTTGTTGAATTCCAGTAAGTGTTGGATTAGATATGTCATTCATGGGGAGTGCACACCAATTTATCAACGAGGAGCACCAAATTCTAGGCACAATCATCCCAATTCTTTGATGTTCTGAAAAACGGACAACAGCATTCGTGGACTGTTCCACTGCCCAGATGTTTTCATCACATCCCAAAAATCATTGGGTCGGTGGAGAGAACCCTCCAAAATATGGCCTAGAACATCCACAATTGATCTCAATCTTGCAAAATACCCCAAGCATACTGTGAAAAAAACTGAAACATCTAAACATCCAAGCAGAATCAAGCAGATCTATATGCATCACCCATCCTATCCCCGATTGAAAAATCTTTCAAGGCGCACCTCCAATGGCTTCCGCACCACCCAGGGGGTGAGATTTAGAGGTCCTGGCGCCTGGCTTTGCTCGATCCCATGCCAGCTATTACCCCCAAAAAAAAATGTGGCTAGCTGGAAAAAATGACCATGAAAATCCATGAAAACTGGAGATTTCAAACTGGTTTTCATATCTTTCAATATCGGTCCATGGGAGCTCAAATAGCGGATGTTGCCGTGGAGCTGATGCCATTGGGGAATGGGATTGGGGAGATCTCCAGCCATAGTTGGCATTTCCGAATTTCCAACGGAATGACATACCAATTTCATGGGAAATCTAGGGCATTAATATGGAATATATATATATATGGAATATATATGGAATCATATGGATCTAAGCCACATATGGTTGTTTCCTGAAATAGAGGCACCCCTATAAATCATCCATCTTTAGATTGGGATTTTCCATGAAATAAACCATCCAGCTATTGGGGTAGCCCTCTTTTCGAAAACCCCCCATATTTTAGCGTGCTGGTCATCCAAGATGGTGCTGGTGACCAGCCATGGGAATCCATGGGAAAAACATAGGGGAAATGACCATGGCATGAACGGATGACCATGGCACATATATTTCCGTGGTGATGTATACCACTTTTTTTGGGGGAGATCTTTTGACCTGTTAAAAAAGGGGAATCCTTGCCGACCATTTTGAATTCTTGATCATTTCTGAAAACACAACTGAAAATGAGGTACGGCACGGTCATCAGTTCTATGCACTATACTTAATTAATCCTTTGTTTGTTCAACAGTGGATACTCTTTTTGGTATAAATTGAGAGCTTCCCACAGCCCCTGATTTTCGAACAAAACATGGGTTTGGAGCCTCGAAGTGCTCATCGTCAGGCTTCTTCACCAGGACACGTCGGTCGCCAACGAAGATGGAGATGCCACTCGGCCTGTCGCTGGCTAAAACTGGCTATGCTGACTATGCGCTGGATATGCTGGCTGCGCTTTGTTTCCTTTGATAAGTGAGTTTAGAACTCATACAACTATAGGGTATGGGTATATGGTAGAGATATCTAGGTTGATGAGGTTTGTAAGCCAACTTCACAGAGTTCCTCCCAACACCCCAAATACGTTTGGTGGTAAGACTGAGTAGATAAAGAGGTAAAATGGTCAATTGCCTCCCTTGTGGGAATCATTTACCTACAATGGGGTGGAGAACAATCCCAGTTGGAGTCAACGAAATTGATAACTACCCCCCAAATGACTGGGATGATGTAAAATAACCCTCAAATAGTTATATAGACCCAACAGGGTTTGTTCAACCCATTTCTGATGAAATTGGGGATGGTTTGAGGTGAGCGCCCTTTTGTATGACAACAACAACAACAAATAACAACCATGACTATGGAGACTATGGAGACTATGGATAGTGAGCAGCCGAATTGGGTAAGCAAACAAAGTAACAAACAATGGTTTCTTGCCACGAAGAAAATGATTGATCAACCAATGGGAACTGCTTCCTAGGCGCTTCTTCCCCCAGTCTTGAAACGGAATAACCCCGAAAGAATTGGGAAAACCGTAAAGCCAATAACACACCATTTCAGTAACTAACCGTTGGGGGGTCATTTTGCATTATCCCAGTCATACGGGTATACCCAATTCCATGAGCACCAAGCTGTGCATTATTTGTACAATTGGGTTTATCTCCTTGACGATATGTTCTTATAGTTTATCTCATTGGGTTTATCATTTCATTGGATTTACAGTATATACCTCATAATTTCATGTACCCGTGATGTCTAAACCCTCCAACTGCCGGATGTAATCCTTTGTTGAAAACCCCAAAAAAAATGCGGAGGATTTGACAAACTTCGGAATCTTTTGGGTTGCCATAAATATCTATAAATGCTTAATTTTATGGTTGGTGGTTTCAACCCCTCTGAAAAATATGAAAGTCAGTTGGGATGATTATTCCCAATATATGGAAAGTCATAAAATTCATGTTCCAACCACCAGCCAGTTTTAATTGCCCCCTAGTTGAACCATCTCAACTTTACAAAAACACATCGGGCCGCGCCAGCTATGCACCAGCTCATATCGCCACTCAGGAGCGTCCACCCTGAGACACCGAACCTGTCGAGATGTCGCATCCGCCAGCGCCATAGACCAACCATTTGGGGAGGGTTTTTTTAAAGAACCATTCATGGTGACATTGTGGATGCTTTATACTTTATACTTGGGACCACATAATGGGGGGGACCCCAAAAAAAACAACAATAAGTTTGTTCCAGGATGTTACAGTATGTAATAGGTGGTATTTCCTCCTTAATTTCCAGGTTTCAGGGAAAATTACACCACCCAATAGTTGTTTTGTAGGGTTTCCTATAAATCGTCTTTGCATCCCATTCTGGTTACAACAAAAAACATCAAACCAAGAACCACCTGGAAGACATATTGTTGCAGGCCTGAGATACTCTTTCAATTGATGTGTTTGCATGAGTGGTTGTTCACCCATCTTTGCAGCATTTGGAAGTTTCGAAACCCCGAAGTCAGAGTCATCCAGTCAGAGTCATCCAGTCATCCATGTGGAATACGAATCAGTTGAGTTAGCATTCAATATCATTCAATGCATTCGGCTTTGTGTTCAACTAGTCGTACATACCATACACATCAGGCTGTGCAGTGGAGCCTTGGAACTATCACGTTTGGTAAATCCAAACAAAACCCGACCGAAATTTAGTGTTCTTAGGAGCTTTAAAAGAAAACAAACATAACAACAACGGGGTCCATTGCTATACCACGGGTTGTCCCCAATGTTGTATAGTATATATTAAAAATATATAGGAAATTGATGTATGAATATGGATGTTTGGAGAGATGTCTGAGTCAAACGTGGTATTACCACATCGGATCGCATTGCTATGTCTCAATTCATTGGGCACACAGGGGCCATGTCGGGTTTCAAATTTGTTTTTCCATCTTAAATTGGTAATTCTAGGCTTACCATGTATATTTCACGTCTGCGCAAAACCACATGAAATCGAGCATCCATATTGTGGATGGAAGAAATCCTGCACCAGTTGATAAATGGTTTATCCCGTTATAATCCCATCATTTACAGTGTTTCGTAGTTCCCAATAGTTACCAACTGGTGCAGGAATTTTTCCATCCACAGTAGTTTGGTGCCCGAAAACCGGCCCCAAATCAGCAACATTCGCCTCGAGAATATGGTCTGGCATTAGCCGCCCTGACCTGGAGAAGGTCAGCAACTGTTCAGAGATCAGCAAAAGGAACGGGTAAATTGTAATAATTCAATATCATATTATTGTTACTATTCAATAATCAATAATCTAAAAAAAATCATCTGAAATAAAAAACTCTTTTCGAATAATTATCGAAGGAAGTTTAGAAGTCAAACTTCCGACAATATGGACAGATGAAAAGCAGAGATGGGAAGAGTCAGAGAAGAGAAGAGAAGAAGAGAGAAGATCAAAAAGAGAAAGTCTCCGAAGAAAGAAGATCCAGGTGTGCGAAAAAGTAGGAAAGTCGCGAAACACCGTGTTTTTCCAATGATTTGTGGTTGGCAGGGTCGAAAAGTAGGCTCGCTAAAGCGGCGCGTGCGGAGCCAGCTGGCCAGATGAGAGATGAAAAATTGCACGCCGTTGTGGCGCTAAGCATATTTCCCCAAGTCAAAATGTACAAAACACGTCAGCCTCGGAGCACTTTTGGAAGTTGAGATGTCAAGAAAGTGCACGCCGTTGCGGCGCGAAGCACATTACGAAGTCAAAAGTGTCAAAAACTGACGGGTTCGGAGCACTTTTGGAAGTTGAGGTGTCGAAAAAGTGCACGCCGTTGTGGCGCGAAGCACATTTCGAAGTCAAAAGTGTAAAAAACTGACGGGTTCGGAGCAGTTTTGGAACTTGAGATGTTGAAAAGGTGCACGCCATTGTGGTGAGAAGCACGTTTCAAAGCAAAAATGTTAAAAGCACCACATGCTCGGACCACTTTTTGACGTTCAGATGCCGTTTCGCGTGGCAGGCGCAAGAGATTGTGCACCTTGGCAAAAGTGAGCAAAACGTTGGGTTTTTGTAGAATTTCCAAAAACGATGGCAGGCGTGGGACATTTGAAGAGGATCTAAGATGCATTTTCCGTGGCAGGCGCAATACAAGAGACATGTTCATCAGAGCTGTTAGGAGGTCCGGGCGCTGATTTCCTGAGAGGGGTTGCATTTTGGAGCCTCAGATCTTCAGGTTTGCTGAGATGATTTTGCGTGACAGGTGCAGTACTTCGTATGACCGGCGCAGTAGTTTAGACAGGTGGACTGGAAAAATCGCTAAACGCATTGGTACGAGGCCGTCAGCGCTGCATGCAACTCTCCATTTTTGCAGGATGTCTCGCAGAATTGTTTCGTTTTTGATGTTGTCAAGTTTGAAAATGAAGAAGTCTCGCAGAATTGTTTCGTTTTTGACGCTGTTAAATTCAAAAATTGAGGAAGTCTCGCAGAATTGCTTCGTTTTTGATGCTGTCAAGTTCAGAAATTGAGGAAGTCTCGCAGAATTGCTGCGTTTTTAAGCTTGCAGGTAGACAGACAGACAGAAGACAGACAGACAGACAGACAGACAGGCAGACAAACAGATAGAAAGATAGATCGATAGATAGATAGATAGATAAACAGACAACTACAACTACCACTACGCTACTGCTACAACTACAAATGCAAATATACTACGCTACCTGACACTACACTAATTACACTACACTACACTCATTACATCTAATTACACTACACTACACCAATTACACTAACAACTGCAACAACAATTACTACCACAACTACAACCACAATTACAACTGCACTACACTGATTACATTGCATTACACTACAACTACAACTACAACTACAACTACAACTACAACTACAACTACACTACACTAATTAGACTGCACTACACTACAACTACAACTACACTACACTACAACTACAACTACAACTACAACTACATTACCTTACACTAGGCCACTACACTATACAACATTACACGACATTACGCTGCACTACACTACACTAATTACACCACACCACGACTACAACTGCAACTGCACTTGCAAATACACTGAGTACACTACCTTGCAGCTACAGCTCCACTACACTACAACTACAGCTACAACTGCAACTACAACTACAACTGCACTACACCACTCTACATCCCGCAGTTGTGGGTGAGGTGACCGACGCCACTGCAACCATTGCAACCATTCCAAAAAACACAGCTCCAACCACCTTTCGGTCCATCAGTGGATTCGCTCTGCCATCCGTGATTCACAACAACCAATCTCTCCTATAGGTTTCCTATGTTTGAAACTTCCGCCACCGCCTTGTGCGGTACTACTGGTATAGAGTAGTTTCCCTTACTCACCATCATTCCACGGGTCGCAGTGAAGTCGTCATTTTTATGCAGATGTATGTAGGCACATGCGTGGAAAGTGACAGATTTGGCAGTGAGAGTCCCGCCTGTATTCCACGAAGGGCATGATTGGTAAGCTGATCTTGTTTGGAGCACCCGCCTCGAGTCCGAGTCGAAATCAAGGTCTCATGATGGCATTTTGCGACAAGAAACTGGATGGAACATGATGGAACATGATGGAACTATGACACAAAGGGTCTAAAATCATTCGAAATTCATTGGCACTCACAATTCTTGACTTTACAGGCTTCCATATCACCTTTTGAGGCAGCAAAAAGCCGCTGAATCCAGCAGTCGCCTTCAAAGTGCTCCAGCATAAGAGTTTTTTTGGAGGTATCCAAGGGTTCGCATTCTTGAACCTGTCAGGGGATGAGAGGATGAGACAGCACACAGCAGTCCCCAAGCACAAACAAACGGACAATCTCACTGGATTTTGGGGACCCATGGGGACCCACAAGACCTCATCAAATGGGCATGGGTTAAGAGCCTGTACGCCTGGTGGACACCAAAATATAGCTGGCAAATGGATGTTGATCTCCCCCAAAAAATGGTTTTTTATTTTTTTTTGAGCACAGCATTGCCGGGGCAATGGTTTGCCTTGCAGGCAGGCAAAATATGGTATTTATATAAATGTATTTAAGGTGTTGACCCATCATCAAATATGTGACCAATTAGTATATCCATTAAATATATATATATATGTATACGGGTGTGTCTGAAAATGTGGAACCCGCAACATGTGCATGTTAACCAGGAATACGATGATAAACCATGGGATTTGGGGTTGGGGTTCCTCTATAATTTCAGACCCTCCCAGTCATTGCTTAGCTTGTCAACAGACTCACTGCCAGGCCTGCAAGGCACACAAAGCCCAGAGGAGCTGGAAGATGATGTGCTGTTCACCAAGGGCATCTTGCAGCCTCGCAAAAAGTTGCAATGTTTGGGTTGAAAAGGTGGGCCATTTCAGTGGGATGCTAAGCAGTAAAAGTATGTCCAGAAAAATGTGCGGGATTGAACGGAGGAAAGATGGGTTTGCACATGGATTAAGTAAGCAGCAAAAATATGGTAAGTTGCTTGAGCAAACCAACCAAATATGGGGCTGGATCAAAATTTCAATAGCCTTCAACATCTACCTAAGTAGACAATCCTACTACTAGTTTAGGGCGCCCAACTTTGAGCCATACTGGTACCCAGTTGAAGGCAGCATGTCCTCTCTCATTCTGTATAGAATCAGCTTATGTGAAGTTTTTTGGTTGCCCACACTTCACTTTCCTGTGGAACAAAAAAACATAGCAGATTCGGGGTTTCCATCCTAGTTTACAGCTTCCTAATCTGTCTGCATCCTCCAAGCTGAATTCATTGACTCATCCACTTCTTCGCACCTTCACATTGACTTCCAGGTGGCGGCGGTGCCTCACAGTGCCACAGGATGCCGCTCATCTCTCAAATCTGATAGCTGATTGATGCTGATTGGTGGTGTCTACTAACCTTCTCCCCCAAAAATAGTCATTGAAACTCATCGTCAAAACTGTGGATCGCTTTCAAAACAATGAAATCACTCAGCGGAGAGCAGATACCCGAAACATTGCACATGGTGAGTTCAAAGATCTGTTCAAGGACATGATTCCCGCGGCCCATAGCACCTTTCTGGGTGCCGGTTCCGGTGGTGGCGCCGGCTCCGGTGGTGGCGCTGGCTCCGGTGGTGGCGCCGGCTCCGGTGGTGGCGCCGGCTCCGGTGGTGGCGAAGGCTCTGCTGGTGGCGAAGGCTCTGCTGGTGGCGAAGGCTCTGCTGGTGGCGATGGCTCTGCTGGTGGCGATGGCTCCGGTGGCGAGGGCTCCGGGGGTGGAGCAGTCTCTGAGGGCTGTGGAGGGCTGGCATCGAAAAGGGTGAGAACATGTTGGGCCATCCTTGAGGACACTGTTCAGCCTTGTGCCTCCAAGCCATGTGCCTCCAAGCCAGGATAAAAAGGCCCCTATCATCCCTCCCATCCCATTGTAGTAGTTGTTTACTATGTATCCCTCTCATGGATTCTTATGGGTATGTTACGCGTGTATAGATGGTTGATGATGGTTATAGATGGTCATAGAGATCCCCAATAAATCAGTTACAAGTGCCGTAAAATCTACCCATCACCCCCTTATGAGAACCAACGCGATGCTCAGTGCCCAAGCGAGCGAGGGAACACCCAGGTACAGCCTGGCCACGGGATCCATTGAGGCGTGTTGACCGCCAAGATGCTAAGGTAAAGCAAACAGAATCCACCACAAAAACAATATATATATGTTTATAGTATGTGTAAATATATATATATATAATTATATATACATATTGTAGTATATAGATGTATGTATATATATATATTATGTATGTCATGTATGCATATTATATTATCATATATGGTATGATATTATATGATATATATATATAATATTATATTTTTATATTGTATTTCATTATATTATATAATATCATATCATATCGTTTTTGGGAAAACATCGCGCAGAAGATTCCCAACCTGCAGCTTGCAGAAGCTCCTTTTTGAGCACTAATGTGTGGTGCTCAGTGAGCGTTTCGCACTCCAGTTCCGGCAATAGATTTGGATGTGAAATACCAGTGTCTACAGATACAGCTTTGATTCCGCGCTCCAAATTCTTGATTCGGGGCCTCTTTTCACCCCAGACTATTGCTGGGAGGGCTCTGAGACACGAGCCGCTACCTTCAAATGACTCGCAAAAGGAACATAAATTCGCTCAAAGTAAAAAACAATCTACACCACTATGGAGAAGCCATCTCTTCCTGTCAGGTGGCTCTGTACAAATGCAATGGCCTCAAGATTCGGGTACCCCAAATCGTCGCGATGGACTGGTTTGGCCAAAAGAATTTGGGAAAAAAACAAACACCTGAATCACCTGAATGCCTTTTTGTCCGAAATCTTTGAGTGAAGGATGTCGATTTAATCGAGTTCATTTGATGCTTTGGGGATCCAAATCTTGAAATTTTATTGCCATGATGTCTTGTGCAGAATCACTTTTTCGTTTCAGCAGTGTCACTGGCTGCACTGCGCTCGGAGTCAAGGCTGTACGCGATGTCAATCTGCCAGCGGCCTCGTTTAATCTTCACTTTTGCTGCTTGATATCTGACCATTCGTCCTGTTTTCTCCTGAAGATCACAATTTGTCCATTTTGGCTGCAGATTGATTAAGGTCATTTAAAATCACAGTCATATCACCTAGTCTCTCCATCTTTGCTGGTCACAATCCCATCTTCTCCATGAGGTGGCGCCCCATACTTAGCAATGTTGGTGAACCATGGTTGATGGTAGAATATGGCTGATATATCTACAATTAATGGATATGAATGGTGTTTATATGGTGTTTATAAACTAACACGCATCACTGGGACACCACATTCTCCAACATGTTTCCCTGCCTCAGAACTTTCACACATCCCGCAGCTTGCGGCGCCCTTCCGGTCCATATACAGCACGGCCCAGTAGCACCGGCGCACGCGTCAAACTGTCGAGGCTGGACACTTCCGAGTTGCGCCAAGCCAGCTGATGTTGAACCAGGAAACTGAAGAGAAGCACCACAAGGGCCAAGGCCTTAGAGATGGCTTTGAGATGTTTGGATATCCTAAAACCTCCAAATAGATTGAACAAATACCAGTAGTACCGCACAAGGCGGTGGCGGAAGTTTCAAAAATAGGAAACCTGTAGGAGAGGTTGGTTGTTGTGAATCAGGGATGGCAGAGCGAATCCACTGATGGACCGAAAGGTGCTTGAGGTCTCCTCTCTTT
>CAMXCT020000368.1:0-35000 GCA_947184155.2 Cladocopium goreaui | reverse complement strand
TTTCTTTTTACTGTTTTTTTTTGGGGTGACTTTTTCAGTGTATGGCTATCATCCATCCGGCAGGTGACTCTGGCCCAACATCATGGGCAGCACCAGCATTGACCCAAAGAAACCACTGAAGCCACCCACGAAGAATAGACCACCCACCGAGTTCTCCACGCCAGCACGTTGCAGCAGAAATGCCCCAGCTGCGCACCTAAAAGCTGCAGGTAAGAAACTGCCGAAAGATCACCGGGCAGTTTTACAATCATCCTGAAGTAAATAAAATATGTTTTTTTTAAGACACTAAAATGGAAATAATATTCAAGATTCCATGTCTTGTGTTCTCCAGGAAAACAGACAAATCTTCTGCTTCAACATCACTTGAAGACAAAATGGATTTTTCGAGTGTCAAAACTTAGATGCAGCCTGAAGTGGGGAATCCTATAATTCGACGGGTCAGTTGAATTGGACGCACATTTTGGGCAATGTCTTGTACCAAAACATCAAATTCTTAGTCAAAGTAATTTTGATTCTCCCCAAATTGTTTACACATTTCAAGAGCCCCATGATTTCTTGTATGCGTTTGGATGTTTTTAGTATAGTATATTTCCGTAATTTGGGGATGTCTCACAAAAATCGACAGAAAAAAGAAACAACAAACAACAATTTCCGTGATTGTCCAATTTTGAGGCAGAAGTGCCATAAGTACCCCCCAATTTCCATGCATTTCCTCACGTCACCTCCCCAAACTACCACCCAAGTTCCCCAAATTGTGCGAACTTAATGAATATACATATTATATCATATTATATGCACATATGTATATAATTATACATATACGTACGTATATATTATAGTTAAAGTTGATTACACATTGGAAATCATTAGACGCCATCATTCTAAGAAACCCAACTTCCCCACAGGTGCCCCAACACTTTGCCCGCCTAAACGCCCGACACAGCGCCGCCGCCGCCACGGCTGCAAAGAGCAGATTCTCGCCGCAGCTCTTCGTCGAAAAGGCTGTGGGGACGCTGAGATCTTCGCCGAAGGAGGCGAGGATCGAGGCCGAGGCAAGGCCGAAAGCAGTGGGAAGGGAGAAGAGCACTGCGTTGGTAACCTGGAGCTGTCAATTCCAGGATTTAACATGATTCGACATGAAGAATTGTCAAAAAAAAGGAGTTAACATGAGTGAGTTTGATTTAAACATTTTAAACATTAAAACTGCATGGAGATGGATAGAATGTTATACGATATGATTGATATATGTCGATTATCCCACGTAATGCTTATAACATGGCAAAAATCCGGGGCACGGTGCGGGGCAGCGAGGGTGGCACGGTCAGGGGCTGGAGATCAAAAAAGTAGGACATCTGGTGCTTGGGATAGCTCACTAGCGCGGTCTAATGCATGTCACAACTTGGAGATGATCCCTGGGTAGTGTTGAAGTACATCCTGGCAGAAGTTACTACCCAGGTACTACCCAGGAATCGACCTGACAGTTGCGCCAAGCATTATAGACGCCAAACCGTTTCGGTGACACTTACGATAAGCATTATAATTCTGCAATGGTTAGCATAACTGTTCCAGGATTCCTGGGTAGTACCTGGGCAGTGTCTGGGTAGTCCTGGGAAGTCCTGGGCAATCCTGGGCGGTTCTGGGTTAAGAATCTGATAGCCGAAGCCCTTATGGTCAAAGGAACCCAAACTTGGACATTGCAAAAGTCAAATTCTATTTCCACAGCACTTTAGTTCCAGAACCATGAAAGAACATAGAATTAGCGCCCAGGAACCCAGAATTAGCGCCCAGGAACCCAGAATATGATTTTCACGTTATAAGCATTACATGGGTCAATCAAGATATATGATGGTTATTGCTTATCGATCATGATTTTTGGTCTGAGAAAGATGTAAACAAAATCATTGGAAAAGTGATGGACTGAAGACTGCATGAGATCCATACGGGGATTCATGTTGGGTCAGGTGATGTTTTACATGCGGATACCATCCATTTCTCGGTTTCAGGTCCGGTTTTGAGTCATTTTTCTCAATGAACTGTGATGAACAAGCCGAGGGCCCCACAGCTGGGTTACTGTCTGGGATCACAGCTCCCAACAGGTTTCAACGCAGAAAAGGGGGACAAATGGGTAAAGATCTATAGGAAATTGATGGAAATGGTCCTGGCCATTCTTCCCTCTACCAGCTCTACCAGGTTCCCCAGGTTCTACCGGGTCCATCTCTGTGAAAAGCAGCTGTCGCTGGATATGACAATTTTGCTTGATATGCGATCATCACTGCAGAGAATCCCGCGGCCAACGGAATGTCCAGCGCACGAAGAATGGCCAGGACGATACCCTGCCTGCGAGGCGGCAATTTTTTGGGAGCTGGTGGCCATGGCCATGGCGATGTTTCTATCGGGATTTCTCATCAACTATCATGGAGATGTTTTGTGGGATATGGTAAACACATGTAAACAATATGAAGTAACGACTCTATTTGGGAACCAAAAAAATTATGGCGAACGCAGATTTTCAACGGACAGTTCGGATAGGCTAAAGCCTCCCCATGTGACTGTCCTCTACCTGGAGGATCCCAAGATCGACTAGAACATCGATTTTTTTCGAAGAATTTCCCCGCCAAACCCTTTTTCTCAGGAAATCGATGACCATCTGGTTATTGAACATATTGAAAATCACCAGTAAATTACAGCTAAATCAACTATTTCGACTGGGCCATTTCAATAGCTATGGTAGTCATTGAGGGTATCATCCCGGCTGCCTTGGGTCAACCCTAAAACAAGGCCCAAAAAAACTGCGAGAATCCCTCGGTGATAATTATGCCACAGCCACTTTCGATGGGATGACTGGGATGATGATCCTTGAAAAAATCCCAACTTCATCGATAGAATGAGACTTGGAGGATCATTTTTCATAAAACACGGAAACCATTGGTTAAACCCAATCTCGATGGCTATAATTGAAATCCGGAAGCTATAAAAGTCATTTAAAAACAGGAATAAATAACATAAATCCCAATCAAAACCATCATAACATTCAAGCTTCGAACATTCTATTAATGTGGTAGACCCAATCTCATAAACCATCCCTTAAATCGCCATAGATGCATGCTATAAACAATCCCGAAATGGTAGGTTGCTATTGGCCGTATCATATTAAATTATGAACTGTTGGATACGGAGTAAATATCGTATCATACCTATGGTTTGCTATTGGGTTTATCATATCAACCAAAGTGGCTTTAGAACTTTAGATGATTCTCACATATTAAAATAGGTTCATCTGAACATTGTCCATCTGATCCCTCTGTTCCATTGGTTTCCATCGGGATTCCCTAGTCGAATCCCCGAACTCAAGTTACTGGTTTTAGATGGAATTGTCCTATTGGATTCCAACAAAAAACAAAATATGTTATTCCCTAGTATAATCCCTATCATCAACTCCAATATATGAAGGCTTGTATAATCCCCTATCTCCAGCATATATTGATATTACAACACTGGTGGCTATCAACCAACAGGGCTTTAGCAGCCACCATCTCCTGCCTGGTGGCGGTGTTGCCACATCCCTGTACCACGAAGAAATCCAAGGACGAGCTGCAGCCGTCCAGCACCCCCAGCAAGGCCGCCGCGGCGATGGCGCGCCCGGTGACAGCTGCCGAGGTGAACCACGCCTCGTTGAAGTTCAAGAGATGGTGTTATATAGTTAAATACTCTGTGTACCTATTCATATATATGTAGAAATGGATCAATATGGTTAAATTATATATATATATATCCCTATATATATATATCCCTATATATATATCCCTATATATATATATGCTTAAACAGCACTGTACAATCTGTACATATGTGTATGTATATATATATATATTAATGTATAATTAATATATATATATGGTTAAACATATGCTGTCATTGCATCTAGTGTTGTAACATTGTTTAATATCTGCAAAACGGATATATAATTGGTGGGTGGTTGAAACCAGAAACCACCAAGCAGGAACCAGGGAACCAGGGTGTGTCCTTTAAAATGGTTGTACGGGTAAAGCATATTAAATCAACCACACTGGGGGTGCAATTACTGCGATGTCGTACTTATATACAGTAATGGATAGTACAGTGGTGCGAGATACAAGCATATATTACATTATATTACCAGCAATATGAGGGTGTGTCTCCAAATGGGGGGATAACTTGAATAGATTTGAATAGCACGAAGCTCAAGCTCTACTGTCACCAAAAAGGATCCTATATAGCATCCTTTCGCTCTATCCCGAACCCAAATTCTTCTTATTTCACCGAGGTACACCCTCCAAGTGTCTAAACCACAAGGCTCCCATCATCAAAATGGGCCACGCGATCCACGGGAAGGTCACCGGCGGCAAGGGCGTCTGCACAACTGAGATAATGCCCGAAGAGATGCAAGCCTCGAGATGATGGATCGATGATGGATGCGGATTGCAGGGGATGGGTGTGGCATGGGTGACCGGGAATTGAGGATTGAATTGGGGAGAGATGAGGCTGTAGATTGGATCATTTGGATTGGAATTTCGTAGTATGTCATGAGATTTGTGGGATTTACTCGGACATCCTTCGATCTTTCGTTTTTTAAACGGCAATCCATGTGGCTTTGTCAAGGTCACCAGCCATCGACCACGTTACCACAGGGACAGGGTTTCCCCACCTG
The DNA here is from genome assembly GCA_947184155.2 of Cladocopium goreaui. NCBI lineage: Eukaryota > Dinophyceae > Suessiales > Symbiodiniaceae > Cladocopium > Cladocopium goreaui. Next base: position 30,313 of record CAMXCT020000368.1, on the reverse strand, counting down.
CAGTGCTCTGAGCGCCACTGTGCAGGGGAATAGAATGCATGCCACCAATGCAGTGGCTGGAGCTGGCCACGGAAGCTGTTGCCGCTGTGCAAAGAACTTTGTCCTCCAAAGTCTCGTGAACAAATCCACTGGGTGTTGGGAAAAATACGTCTAGGCTTCCCCCTCAACATAGAAGAAAAGGGCATAACCAAAGGAGGGCGATTCTCCCGGCCCCAGTATCTTCGCATCCATCTCCGGAACCAAACACCACCAGAAAAATGTACGCGAAACCAAACTACCAAGCGGTTTCCCTGGTTTCGGATCATCCCTCAGATCACACTGAAATTCGCCTATGGAGAACCCACTATTGGTAGGTCATTGTCCTGGGGGAACATATGGATGTTCCGAATTTCTGGTCGGAGATAGAAGACCCAGAAGAGATGGACTACAAAGGACGACAAAGGACTTGTCGGTTGCCAGTCATCAAAAGAGGTCTATACGTATATTATATCTATAGTGTAGATAGAAAAATTATATATATATACAGATAGATAGATAGATAGATAGACAGACAGATAGACAGACAGATAGACATAGAGATAGACATAGATAGATAGATAGATAGATAGATAGATAGACATAGGTAGACATAGAAAGACATAGATAGACATAGATAGACATAGATAGACATAGATAGACATAGTTAAACATAGATAGACATAGATAGACATAGATAGACATAGATAGACATAGATAGAAAGATAGATAGAAAGATAGATAGAAAGATAGATAGGTAGATAGGTAGATAGGTAGGTAGGTAGATATGTAGATAGGTAGATTGGTAGATAGGTAGATAGGTAGGTAGATAGATAGATCGATCGATAGATAGATAGATAGGTAGATAGATAGATAGGTAGGTAGGAAGATTGGTAGATAGGTAGATAGGTAGATAGGTAGATAGGTAGATAGGTAGGTAGGTAGATAGATAGATAGATCGGTCGCTGGATATATTATATAGAATTAATATATTATATATTTATATATAACACATGTGGTAAATCATAGTAAATCAAACATCTGGATGATTATATCACCATAGTTCACCAATCGTTGGCCATTCCAGGGGATGATCCTCCGTCCTTCTGCTTTTGCCCGCCATCTTTTTGTTTCTGCGAGCACCACAGCGACCGGTCAACGAAACACCTGACCCAGCCGGATATAGTCCCTTGAGCCACAGCACCAGGCCGAGACAAATGACGTGGTTTGCTGGTTTAGGATACCCTCTGGTAATCAAACGAGGCTAGCTCAAAAATCCTTTATAAATGGAGGGTTACGTGAGAAAATCATCAATGGGGGGATTTCCAGTTGCCACGTTTGCCGGAGGAATCTGGAGGATAATTAAGGTCAGGTTGATTTATCCATCCACATTACCAATGGCTGGTGGTTTGGGGTCGTTGTTTGGAATATCGGAAAACACCAGTCATGTCGATATCGTCGTTTTCAATTGAATGGGACCTAGTTGGAATGGAACATGCAAAAAGCACCTTTGTTACCCCCACTCACACAAAACCTTCGCAATTGTCTCATTTTCCCATGTTTTCTAGAATTGTCCGGTAAAAAGCACATTTCCTAGGTGAAGTTCCCAGCTGTCGCCTTACCATCCTCTTCTTCCAGAGCATCCCAGAGTTCATCGTCAGATGCCATCCCCCTCAGAGTCGGGAAATGGGTGAAAATCCAGACCTTCTGAACCCAGTCGTCAAAGAAATGTATATATGTATATACTGCATACATATGGGGTTGCGTCAAAATTCGGGCATGGATCGGCCCGTGGTGATCCAGACGTATGGATCGGTCTGGATCACCTGCGTTTTGGTATGGATCGGGGGTATGGATCGGCCTGTGGGTTCAGGGTATGGATCGGGTCTGTACATTTTGACTAGCAGCCGTATATACATAGTACATGTAACATGTATATGTGTACATACAATAATTCAATAGTGTAGTGTATGTATTATATATATATGCACACAGTCACACGGTGTGTAACAAGTTGCCACGAACCTGTGCATCGATATCTAATTATGGATGGATAGAAATTGTGGCCCCAAAAAATATCAAGATGGTTGCTAGCCCCCTAGCAGAGGTTGGTCAAAGGCTGGTTAAACCCCATAATATTTTATCTGCGGGTTTTCAATCGGGCGTAGAAATGCCACTAGCACCCACTTTGCAGATGTCCAAGCCCTAATCCTTCAGTTGGTGATGTAACAATATGTAACAAGTATCCAAATCAATACACATCAGAAGTTGTCAAAAAAATAGGGTATACCGCAAATGGTGATGGGGGAAATGATGATAAAAACTAGAAACGGACATACCCAAGAGATCCGGGCTCCCAGACTCCCGGCCCAGATCAACCCCGCAACCGCGGGTCGATGGACCAACGGACGGGGTGCAGCAATGAAATGAATCAGTCAAAATATGGTTGCCGCTCTCCTCAAAACGATCCCCGAAGTTAAAGGAATCATGGTTTTCCTGCCTTCATTGGTTGAAGTGGTTTCCATACAAATTCAAGCACTTTCAATATTTGACGGTTTGGGCGCTTCTGGTTTGCTGTGGCTTCCAAAGTCCTGGCAGTTAAACATTAAAGATTGCCAAAGTCTGCTCTTTTGGGAACAAGTTCTCAAAATTTTGACCCAGTCAGTTGGGAACAAAAACAATTTGGGAACAAAACTACCCAGACTTAGTTTAGCCTGCCTTCACGTTCGCAGCTCTTTCAGGCTGTGTCTTTTGTGGCTGTCGCATGCCATTGCTGTTCTCGGCGTTTCATTCATGACTTGTCGCCGAAAGAGGCTCTACGTCTGCGGTTTCAGCGCATCATTAAACATGGTTAGAATCCAGTTTGCCATCTGGAATATTCACACTAGATAGATAGATAGATAGATAGTTAGATAGATAGATAGATAGATTAGATAGATAGATAGATAGATTAGATAGATTAGATAGATTAGATAGATTAGATAGATTAGATAGATTAGATAGATTAGATAGATTAATAAGATAGATTAATAAGATAGATAGATAGATAGATAGATAGATTAGAATAGAATAGAATAGATTAGATTAGATTAGATTAGATTAGATAGATAGATAGATAGGTAGACAGGTAGATAGGTAGATAGATAGATAGATAGATAGACAGACAGATAGATAGATAGATAGATACGTATATATATATGTATGATTATAGAGGTATACATGCTTAGTACATTTGGGTGACTAACATTGATGAACAAGTTACTTATATGGATGCACATTCAAATAGTCCATGCCGCAAAATCATGTTCTGGTTTTTCTACAATGGACCGGGTGGACCAAATGGGATACCAAAATAAGGTTACTGTCTGGTAATCAAACGTTCTAAATGATTTTCCCGTTAAGATCTCCATGTTTACGGGATTTCAATCTGAAACCTCCATTTCCTTTGGGGATTTCCAAGTGCCCTGCCTGATTACCTGAGGGTAAACACCCATCCTTTGCGCTCCTTTGGTCTTTTGCAGCCTTTAGCCTTCCGGCCCAGTGCAATACTTTCACCATCAGCCGGGTGCCATCAGAGAAGTTTTCTATTGGCTTTAGAAAGCGACGTTAAGCACTAGCCTGGCTCTAAACCCCCCGTCCGCCCTTCAGTTTCATGGTGTTTCGGTGCTGCGAGGCCAAGGTTTTGGAGGCTTGCTAGCTGGAATTTGGAGCGAGGGCCGGTATGGTCTAGTGGAATCCCCCATGCATCAGACCCGGGTTCAATACCCGGGCGCAACACTAGGCGGACAGGCGGGCCACTACCCCACCCCTGCAGTTAAGGGTATGAGCTAGGGACTTACACGCTGGAGTTGGTGCTATCAGTAGTTTTTTGTCCTTTCAGAAACCAACGTTAGGCACAGGTGCCAGCCGAAGGCTCCGTCCGTCCTTTAGTTCCATGGTGTTTCGGTCCCAAGGCTTTGCTTCGGTGTTACGGAGCAAAGATTTGGAAGCTTGATGGCTGCAATTTGGAAGCAAGATTTAAGAGCAAACGAAAGCAGAAAGCAAGCAGCGAGGTGGAGCAAGACGCTAGAAAGCAAGACAAGGAACAAGAAGCGTGATTACGCTTGCCATCTGTCTCGGCGACATGTCTTGCCCGCTGGCGTTTAGTGTTTTACTCGAATTCTTCCTGCCGCCTGGAATGTTTTCACAGTGGTGCCACAAGTAGGGCGCGCATGTTCGTAGAGAGGGTGAGCAACAGATCCGCCGTGCGCGCGAAATTGATGTCCACAGGCAGAACGGTGATTCATGACTCCAGTTTACACTGGGCTGCGCCCAGTGTTGTTGCAAAATGGACATGTGTATTCATAGACGAGCCGTGCAGTTGTTTTGGGAGTGCTTGTATAGGTGGACATGGTGCGCCCTGTTCAGGTTCTTGCAATGGTTCGGCCGTGGCTGACTTGTTGTTTGCGCTTTGCACCGTCCGTGCATGATTTCGGACCAAACTTCGTCTATAGGATTACTTTTTGTCGCTGGCGTGCCTCGCGTTCTCGCAGTGGTGCCAAGCATTGGTTTGCCCGCCGCGCAACGCGACAAACTAAGGCCAACGCGGTGCAGGCATTGCATACCTGCGTTCCATTTTGCGTATATGCGTGTGATGTTTGCCAAGCACTGAACTCTGCCCTCAGAATGTCTGATGTCCTGATGCTCCTGGTGGTAACAACTGTGGCAAAGCCATCTTAACAAAACTGTCCATTTCTATATTTAGTTCTAGCAGGGTTCTTGTTCGAGACTTTTTCAACATTCACCCTCAACAACCCCACTATATACTGTACTAGTGCAGCATCTTTGAAACCATCCAGTTCAAAACCTTTCGTTGTTTGACCCCCACTTATACATGTCGATACTTCATGATACTTCCTTTTTCCCACTTGTGGCATCCAGAATAATCCGCCAACCCCGGCCAAACAAAGGGGAGCGCGCCAAGGAATAGGAGTCTTGACCCCTCAATAGCGAGGAACACCGCAACCACAACAGCAACCACAACAACCATAACAACCACAAGAACGACAAGAAGGCGCAATTTTGGAGTTTCGACGCAGTGCAGGAACAAGACCAGCAAACAAACCAGCCAACAGGACCAGCAAGCAAGACTAGCAAACAAAAGCAGCAAGCAAGACCAGCTTTCTGGCTTTTATACAGAACGAAATTCAGACGTTACGTTGGGCAGTTTTTAGGCGCACTTTTGCCGCTTCTGCATCCTTCACTGCCATGGGGATTTGCCGCTGGGAGTGATTCGATTTTTGGAGCCGCAGCCGTACTGGACAGAGACCAGCAAGCAAACCAGCCGGCAGGCCAGCTAGCAAGACCGGACAACAAAAGCAGCGTTTTCTTGTTTTCCGGGGTTGGCGGCAGGAGCGGCAGCCCTTTAATGTATACATATATATATACATATGTATGTACGAAATGCGGACGAAATTACTTGTCCGTTCTCATGCCATACAAAATTAGGGTCGTCACAAATCGATTTGTGCGTTCACAGGAGTCTCGGTATAGAGCCGTCCCCTATAGGTAATGAAGGTTTTGCACACCTCTAAGCAAACTAAGGCGAAGCAGAACTAAAGTAGTATTGCAATAATTTTGCCGGTGACTCATATGTATATCCCGTTAATACTGTGGATGGAAGAAATCCTGCACCACCAACCGGATGGCTGAAACCCTATAAATAACAGTGCAGGATTTCTTCCATCCACCGTATCCCAATAATATTCAATGAATATTCATCAATCTGGGTAAATAATAATAATTCACTAACCTGAAATAAGGCTTCTCTGGGATAATTCTCATTTCTAACCATGAATGTCCAGTGAAGATCAGTGAGGGAGAACAGTGAGGTCGTTATGTTTTACCCAGGTCATCTGCCAGCTGCTGAACATCACAGAGTCTTTTCTCTGCCAGGCTTTTCAGGACCTCCACAGCGCGTGGGGCCTGGTTCTGATCGCATGACGGGCTTGGCATACGAAGAGGGAACTAAATGTTCAAATCATGGCTCCAATCACGCAAGTTCAAACAGCACATCAAATAATGGAACTATGAACTATGTCATAAACCCAATTGGGGATGTTTGTTTTTTTTAGTCGACCATTTATGGTGAGTCCTTCTGGATAGTTTATCTTTAGGTTTTCCACATGGTTTCATGCAAAGAATGGAGCGATCTGGCGAGTATCTCCATCCATTCAAGGGATCATCCTGCACCATGCACCGATTCTTCACTGTAAACACTGTAAACATCAGGTCGTGTTTGGTGTCACCACCTTTGAATATCCATAACTAGATGACTTTTAAGATCCTCCTTACATCATGCCGTCCCATTTATAGCTGGTACATCACTGTTTCTGAGGAAAAGAAGAGAAGAGAGCCATGAAAAATATACCTATCCCATCTCATGAAACACTAGTTGGTTTCTCAAACGGTTTCCCAATTGCCCTCATCCTTTGGAATAAGAAAGCCTCCGGAGCCGGCACATAGATGTGGTCATGGTGGAATGCAGCAACCACATTGGCACCTGCTCAAACACGGACAGAGTGAGCTGGCAAGTCAGCAACAAACATAGTGACATCATGCAGGTGGGGAGATGGGGAAATAGCACATGATTAAGAAATAATCTTCACATAGATTAATACATAGATATAGACAGCCATGAGTCCATTTCCACTGCTTCTGAATGTTGAACATTGTTGAACTAGATATAAACAAAGATCTATAGATATACATACTATGGAGATTTAGATTTGGTTTTCGACTTAGATATAGGTATACATATATAGGTATAAGTATAGAAAAATATAGAAATATATAATAGACATAGATACGCATATTACCAACAAATCTGCACGGATATATCAAGATAATCCAAGATACGCTGATGGTTTCACCAACCAAACTTGCTGACATGTCACACAAGACAACTCAGTGATCTTGACCAACTATCAAAGGAAGCATATTCCGGCAGCTTGTATGCCAACTTCATGCGGTTAATACAATAATAAACCATCCCATGATTGATGATTTATACCACCCATAAAAGATGGTAAGTTTGGGGGACCCATAAGAATGGTAAACTTGGGAATGGTTTCTTCTTGTTTTAACCACATTATTCAACTTCACCCCTCATGGCTTTTGTGGGTAGTTCTTGCATTGTTCCCCAACTAATCCATGTCACATATCCTCAGATTGATCGTCAAAGAAACAATGAAATCACCAGTTTTGACTGGATCGGTTTATCATACGCAGAAATCCGAAGAAACAACAAGTCCTTAAGCCATCAAACATAAAGTTAAAGCTGTTGTTTGCCCCTGAGAAAAAAATGCATCACGATGTCCAGCATCATTAGTTCACTATCCCATCAATGAGGTCGTTACGTACATTGGAATGTGATAGAAATATAAACGATTTGTATGTGTCAAAGAATGATTCCCGATTATCAGATGGAATGATTCCCAATGTCAAAAAAAGGTTTGACCCAGACCATTTTTTCATCAGATCCCCGGAAATATATCCCGTATCTTACATTCTTCTAGCCCATTTAAGCCAAGCTAAGCCCCATTGATCCTGGGAGAATTGAGATCATCCCCAATACCGCAAAAATTGGCTAGCGGCTAGTCCCCGAACTAATCATCAACTAACCATCATGTATCAGTTATATCCACTTATATCCCCATACTTTGATGGTTAAAACATGTTAACACCCCTACTAAATGACGAAATAAACATCAATGAACCGGCATTTATCACATCTATGCCCAATCTTTTCATGATTAAAATCCAAAACACAAGCACATCGAAGTCCATCAGTGATGGTGAGATCCATGTTTTTAATATTCTAAAATGATGAAGGTGAAATCTCCATTCTTGCTGGGAATCATCAATCAACATGGTTTTTTCACCATGGATTCCCATTCCCGTCCGCATGTTTCCGCTAAGCCACTGAGGTTTGCATCGCTCAAGGCCTTGGCCACCGCAGCTGTGAGTCCCACCGCCTAAACGCAAACCCGTGGCCGTGGAAGCCATTCATGGTTAATGCATGTTGATATTATTTACAGTCTTGACAACTCCCGCGCCTTTGTTTTCCAAATCCAAAATGCCTGCGGTAAACAGGTACACTTCTGCTGTGATTTCTGCGTGTCATCCTTCGCACCTGACATGACAGACTCCCCCAATCGTGTTTACACGATTCGCATGGGAGAAGAAAATGAATTTTGGCACCCAGCCAATTGAATTGACTTGGACAAAAAGACCTAAAAAGGTAGGAACCTAAAATTGGTAGGCTCAAGGCATTTTATCCTTATGATGGTTTCGCCATTTTTTGTACATCTTTGACATCTGTGCAGGCGACCATCCTTTGCCTCTATGTTCATGTTGAAAAAGATTCCATGGGTTATGTAAAGTCGTTTCAGACCTTTCACCACCCAAAAGTGCCTCGCTCACTTCAGCTGCTCGCCGCTGCAACGCGTTTTCAACGCTGACGCCATCAGCAGCAGCCGCAGAAGAAATCTCCGCCACAGCGCGCAGGGCCTGCTCAAGGCCAGATACATCAGCCGCAAAGGCCTGCTCAGGGCCAGGGTCCGCAGCAGCAAAGGCCTGCTCAGGGCCAGATCCGGCGCTTGGAGATATGCCAGCAGCCGCATTCGAAGAAGCACCAAAGGCCTGCACAGGACCTACGCTTCCAGCGCTGCATGAAGACGCACCAGTGGCCTGCACAGGGCCAAAACTCATAGATCCCGTAGAGAGAGCCTGCACAAGGCTAGAACTGCTCAAAGTGCCAGCTCCACTTGAAGGCATCATCGCAAGGGCCTGCACAGGGCCAACATTTCCAGTGCCGCTTGAAGACGCACCAGAGGCCTGCACAGGGCCATAGTTTCCAGCGCCGCTTGAAGACGCTCCAGAGGCCTGCGCAGGGCCAGAACTGCCAAGGGCCTGCACAGGGCCAGAACTGCCAAAGGCCTGCACAGGGCCAGATCCGCTCGAAGCATTCAAGCGTCGCCTCAAACTTGATCTCATTTCAACATCATTTTCTCCATCATCTTTGGTAGCGGAGCTTGTTGATGAAGCTTGCATCTCACCAGAAGGCGTTGTTGGCGAAGACGACCACACCTGCAATCGGCGCATGCAGCATTGACCAGCTTGAACTGCCAGCTTGCCAGCGTAGATTGCCCCAAGGATCATCAAAACCACCGCAGCAATCCAAAGTGGATCCGCTTCATCTTGTTCTCCCTTGATTTCCAAAGCTTCGGCTTCGGACAAAAGAGTCTGCCCCACCAAAAAACTCATCGCAGAAGCTGCACCAGCATGAACACGCTCTCTGCTGCCATGGCTTCGCACTTGAGCAGCACGTATTTCAGGGTCTTCGGGCCTCAAAAACGGCGCATTCATGCCCAGGTTTTCCACAAAACGTTGAAAGGCAGCTCCAAAAAGAGGCTTTGTAAAACCATCAGCAACTAAGTCAAGGCCACGCACATGGATCAGCTTCCATTGGCCTCCAGCTGCATCAGTTTCATCCAGGGCTTGTTTCAAAAGACTTGCTCTGATGCGCAAGTGTCTTGTTCGCCATGAAGAGGCTGTAGTTCCATTGGCCAGTCCAATCGCGGCGATGTTGTCACCATAGATGACTTTCATCACAGCTGTAACACCTGTGAGCTCCATCACCAGAGCTTCAGCTGCTTTGCCAGCGATCAGGCCCTCACAGTAGCTAACCAGCTCAGCTTCAGCCGTACTGTGGGTGACAAAAGGTTGTTGGCTTGTTTGCCAACAGATCGGCTGACCACCAAGGCAAACAACGATCCCCTGGACGCTTCTATGGCCAGAACCTGCAGAGTAGGCGATATCGCAGAAGATCTCCAGGAGCAGGTCACTTCTTTTCACCTTCAGCTGGCCATGGGCACCCCAGTCATCAGGAACATGTGTTGTGTACCTCAAACCAACGCCAGGGTTTCCCTTGACGTACTTCATCAACGTTGTGCCGATCTGAATGGCTTTGACAGGAGCCTTTGTCATGAGCCTGCTCATAGTTGCAACTCCATGCGCAAGGTCAGGTCGTGTTCGGGAACTCAACCACAGCAAAGAACCAGCCATAGCTTGAGCTGTCCTGACATCATTTGGGTCAGGGCTTTCTTCGACTTCTTGATCCTCAGCAACTTTGTAGTGAGGATATTCAGCTCCTTCATCAACATTCCAACGTTGCAACATCTCCTGCTCGTACATGTGCTGGTTGACATGAAAACCATCGCCTTTGGCATCTTCAGAAATCTCAAAACCGCAGTACTTGAGAGGCTTGTCAACACCAGCCCACTCCACAGAAGACGTTGTCCAAACTCCAGAGAGAGCTTGTAGAGCGCCATGAACTGCAAACTCTTCACCAGTGACCAAGATGTCGTCCACATACACCGACATGAGGCCATTCCAGTGGATGTAGCCTGATTCATCCAGTTCTTCCAAGCGCCAAACGTTTTCATCTTTTGTTTTCTCAAAACTTCCAGTCAGCAACCCATTTGGACCTTGCCTTGTCCACTTCAGCGTTGGCAAAACTGCATCACGGTGAAGGCACCAGTCCCTTGGTGAAGCCTGGAGTCCGTACATTGCAAGCATGATGAGCCAAACTTCATCAGGTCCAGCGAGGCCCAACATTTTGTACACATGCGGCACTTCCATAGCTATGAGTCTGGAGTCTCTTCTCGGCGCATTGAGGAACGCCGTTCGTATGTCAGTTGAAGCAGCTTTCCATTTGTACTGAGCACTGATCCTTAGCATTGTTCGGATCTGTGTTGCATCAGCACCTCCAGCGTACGTGTTGTCGTCATTCGGTGTCTGGTAGTTTCCACACACCACTGCTCTTGAACGGTATGCTCCTGATCCAGCTTTTCTAGTGTGAACCATTTTTGCTGGAAGGATCTCCAAAGTTTTGTTCTGCACTTCAGCCATTTTTTGGAGTTCCGTTCTGGTCATTGGTTTGACAGCCTTTTTGTTGACGACAAGCTGCTCCTACTCAGCCTTGATGGATTCAGTCCAATCGGCAAGGTTTTCACGAACCTCTTTGTTGCTGACCGTTTTGGTGACCAAAAACTCATGAGTAAGCTGTTGTTGTTCTTCAGCTCGATCTTCATCCGCAAGCAGTTGAATTTGTTCTTCAACTTCAACCTTTTTAACCAGAGCTTTGTTGAGCTCAGGGAGACACCACATTTGTTCAGGGAAGGTGCCATCAAGCTTGCAGATCTCCTCGGCTATATAGTCCGAGACATTGTCGTGGATGGTTTGGAGGGCTTGTATCTTCGACATTCTAACCAGAACATTTTTTGATACATTTGAGGCCGCAGAGCTTGAGCCACCATCTCTGCTGTTAGGCGCCTCCCCCAAATCCTCCTCCACATCACTTTCCTCCTCCTTTTGATCATGAACTTCATCAGTTTCTGTTTGCCCCCCATCACCATCCTTTTCATCATCATGCCCTGGTCGCGGAGCATCATGAACCTCATGTTGTTCTTGAGGTGGATGTTGTTGTGATGGAGAAAGCGTTGTTTCCAAAGTCCATGAACCTTCAGAGGCAACTTCATTGTCAGGCGGCAGCGCAAACTCAAACACACTGCCAAACTTTGCAAGGATGCGCTTCTCCCCCTCAATGTGCAACATTGACATAGTGGCAATTGCTGGAGGCGGAGCTGTCTTTGATCTCAATCTTCGTGCTGGTACCCCATCACAAAAAAGCGGTTGAGCTTGTCTTTCATCACGTTCAGGGAGATATGGCAAAACTTCTCCCCCGGGACCAGCATCGACAGCTGCATTCATGCCATCATCTGCAGGAATCGCCACATCATCAGTGTAGAAGCACCTTTCCGTTGCAATTGCTTTGACATAGTATGTTGTGGTGGTTATAGAAGATCCTTCAGCGGGGCCCCACACCACAACTTCTTCTCGGCAATCACGCCATTGAGCGTAGCGATCTTGCCAGCTTTTCTTGAGGGCATAGGCTTTTGAGCCAAACCTCAGAAGTTTTCCAACTGGCCAGCCTGCTTGGTTGAGTTGATTGCGGAGACGTCTTTCTCCAACATGTCGCACCGCAAGAGGCCATCTGTCCAAAGGGCATGCTCCAGCAGAGATCACAGTGCGGACACCTTTTTTGATCATCCCAACTTCATTTTCAGCTCTGCCGTTTGTTTTGAAAGCACTGCCAGGTGTCATAGTTTGAACTATTCCACGGTCAAGACACCATTGATGGACAGGTTTTGCCAAAAATTCACGTGCACGGTCACTGTGCATTCGGTACACAGGGCAACCCAAAGAGCGCAAGCGAGCATAGATCTTGGCGATCGCTGGCAGCACGTTGTGCACATTTCGATCTGCAATGGGCTCTGCAAAAGTGAGGTTGCGCACAGTGACGTCCTTGGACTCATTGATGAGACGCATCCAAGTGTCGTGCATTCCATAGGCTGACTTCACGTCTTCATCTTCCACAAGGTCAGGAACCGATTCTTCTTGGAGAGGATCAGGTTCATCTTGTGCAACACCTGCAGGAAGACCTTGTTCATGTTGAGCTTCATGGCTCGCTTGTTGTTGATCTCGTTCAACATGTTGTTGAGGTGGTTGACCATCTCCAGGTTGTTGTTCTTGAGGATCACCAGAGAGCTCAGGGTCATCAAGGCCAGGCAAAGGGTGATCTTCCTCTTCATCTTGGTCAGGACGCAACAAGAGTGGTTTCCCCTTTTTGTTGACGGGGTATGTGTAAACTCCAACCAAGAAGTATTTGTTGGTACCAGGAGTTTGGTCCTTGCCACCAGTCATCCGACCGGACATGTCCAAGCTCAAAGTGAAAGTTTCCGGATGACAAACTCGGCGATGTGCTCGACTGCGACCTTGAGAACGTACACAGTGGCTGCAATCACGACGGGCCGGCATGTGGTCCTGCATGTAGTGTTGCTTCCATTGTTGAAGGGCAACATTTCCAATTGCAGCGACACCAGCAGGTCGGACATCATCATCGGCGTAAACAACGCCAACAGGATCTTCAGGTCCTTCACGTGGAGGCGCTTCACGGCGAATCCATCTGCTGATTGCTTCAGCAACTGCAGCCTTCAAACCAGGTGCCCAAGCCGCCCAAGTTTTTGACATAGCACATCTTTCACGCTGAGTTCTGGTAGCGGAGCAACTTCAGGTTCAGCTCCACGACCTCGCACATCTTGTAGCTGCATCATCTCATTCATGTTGATCAAGGCCAAGGTGGTTGGCTTTCGTTTTGGGTGTCCAAAAGGCCCTTGATCAAAGGAGATCAGCTTGGCGTTGTAGGCTTCTTGGAAGCTTTTCCATTCCTGAGTTCTCCACATTGAAAAGTACTGGTGCTCATCCACATCCTCCTTCTTGCGGTATTCCGCTGGGTCTTGAGGTTGTTCACAAAGAAATGCAGTTTGAGCTTGTTCTTTTGGACGCACTTCTTCGCAGAGGATGTACATCAGCATCAAACGGAGCCACAGAATTGAGTCATTGGTGACCAATTCAGCTTGTTGTGGAGTCAATGATGGCAAACCATATGGGTGATCTTCTGTTCGAAGAATTGGTGGACCATCATCTTTTTGAAACCTGAGAGCACTTGTTGTTCTGCATGGAGGGCCTCCAAGTAGAGCTTTGACACGTTTGCTGGCACACAAGGAAAGCAAAAACGCAAAGGTTGTTTCATCCAAAGCATTTGAAGGTGTTGAAGCTTCCAAGTCCACGCACAGCACCTCAGTGTGCTCATTTGACAAACGCCGCTCCCAGTAAGAAGCATCGGGTCCACTGTACATGTGGATGATCACATTCTTTGCCATCATGAGTCTTTTTCGCTTTCTGCGATTCCATGGAAGGTTCAAGCCGATGTTGGGGTCCGTGAGCACTGAGAGATCTGGGACCAGCTTCAACGCCAAATCTTCAGGCAAAGTCGGCATGACCTCCTTGAGCTTGACAAGCATTGCCATTTCAATGCTCATGTTGTTGCCAAGACCGGCAGCCCCTCTTGTCAAGATTGACTTCAAGGTCATCTTTTTCAGCTCTTGTTGAATTTGATGCTGTTCCAACACCGTCAGCAGCTTTGCCCCAAATTCATGAGCAACGTAGGGACATCCATTGTGAAGTTCCACATCGACCTTGTCTCCAGCTTTTGTGTAGAGATGGCACATGTGGTCTTTCCACACCAACTTGTAGTTGAGCTCGCTCAAGCATCCCATTGGAACGATCCAAGAGGTATTTTCAGGCCGAAGGAGAGGATCGGAAAGCAAAACTTTGGTGCCAGGCTTCAAACGGAGGCTTTCTGTGACACCATCAGCCAACATCACCTGAGTTCTTGTGCCCGACTGCCATTCTTCTTCTGAAGCTGCAGGACGTAGGCCATGTGTTGCACCAGAGTCCAGCAACACCATTTGAGCATGAGACTCCAACTTTGACAGTCGCATCACCTTCAGGTTGGGCATACGCAGAGACTTCAGCAACTGAGTGGCTTCTGCCAACAGTTCAGTGGTCGCAGGAGTGGCAGCTGGAGCTCCCCCCTTATCCACCTCCGAGGTTGCACTAGATGAAGTCCCAAGGGAGTTACTCTCAGCACCCAGTCCTGGACCATCAGCGCACGTACTAGAAGAGGTTTGATCAGTTGTTGAGCTTGCAACTCCACCATCATGACCTTTTCCAACTGAAGCTTGCTTGACAGCCGCTTTGTTGTTGGCTGCATTTTGATTTCCACCACCACGTCCTCCCCCCAAACCAGAGTCATTGGACGAAGGTTTGTAGTTGTTGCCATTGCCCTTGACTTTGCATTCAGTTTTTCTGTGATCTTTGCCGCCACAGATCCAGCATCGACTGTTCTTGTCCTCGATGCCCTCCCAAGAGTGAGACCATTTGCAGCTTCGTCCGGCTTTGCATCCAGTGTCGCTCTTGAAGAACTTGCATGGTTGCTCCGACATAGGAGTTGAGTGTCCCTTGCCGGACTTGTTGCCATAGTTGCCAGGAGTGCCTGGTTTTTGAGGTGAGTTTGATGCTTCAGCATCCATTTGTTTGAGCCTCACAGGTGTGCTCGCACTTGCTGTTGTTGTAGAGGAGGATTTCAGCAGACTCAGCGTCTCCGCCTCTGCAAGAAGACATTGGCTAAAACTCCATATTGATTGCTCCGTTGGACGTTGATCCAGTGCAAGTTGTTGTCGGCTTGTGGAAAGCCTGAACGCTGCTTGGGAGTCTTCCTTGGCGATCTGGACAACCGCAGCTTCAAGTGCCTTTATCAGCAGCACTCCATCAGGCAAACTTGCATCCACCTCCCTTGCCCTTGCAAAGTATCTCCGCCATGTTCTCAAAGAAGAAGCCAATTCCTGCATCGAAGATGCCTTTTGCAGTGAGGTCAATTGCCCCAAGAGGATTGCCTTTTCACCTGGTCCTCCTGGTTGATGCCGCACATAGAGGCGGAACAAAATTGCCGTACTGGTCAAATCTCGATCCACCACCAGCTCCTTTTGCTGCTCTTCGCTCACCGCCTTGAGCAACAACGTGACACCCCTTTGCTCCGTTCTGATGTAGCCACCTGCCAACAACTCATCAGGGAGACGAGGACAAAGTTGAACTCGCTGAAGAGGAGATAGACCCTTCCATTCCATGTAGAAGGCATACGCTTGTCGCACCGTTGCATCCCACCATCTTCCAGCGACATGTGACAAGTCCTTCATGATTGGCCCACAAAGACAAAGCCAATCTCCAAACTCCAGAGGCGATGCACCATTCGGCAATACAGGTAGTTCAGCTTTTCCGCCGCCACCTCCTCCAGAAGCTTCCCAAGATGCCGGCATAGGTGCGACACCCAAAGTTCCATGCCCTTGCACTCCACCATGAGGACCACCTTCTTGATGAAGACCATGAAGATCGCGCACCGTTGCTGCACCACGTAGATCTTGTCCAGGATGTAGTTCTCCGTGCAAAGCCCGATCACGTTGAGGTAGATCTGGAAGCCAAGCCCGATCTTGTTGAGGTAGATCTGGAAGCCAAGCCCGATCTTGTTGAGGATGTTCAGCATGCAAAGCCCGATCGCGTTGAGGAAGACCAGCATGCAATGCCCGATCACGTTGATGTAGATCACCATGCAATTGCGGAGCCCGACCGAGTCCAGGTAGATCTCCAAACAGCTGCTGTGCCCGATCGTGAGCTGATACTTCACCACGTCCACCATGCCAAGCCCGATCTTGTTGAGGTACATCTCCACTTCCACCAGATAGGGCTCGATCACCACAGAGCGGACGGTTGGCAGCTGCTGCATGTGACACATCAGGAACATGACATTCCGTTTTTTCTGCAAAACTACCATTCCAGTATCCAGATTGTCGAATTGCATCAGGAACCGAAACACGATTCAGAGCAGTTTTGAGGGACTGAACCTCCCTTTCTAACCACGTCTGTTTTGCTTCGCTAGCTGTCATCACATCCCCAGTGTTTTGACCACTCTGAGGTTTCCATAACTTGTCACCATTTCTCACATGCGGTTTTGACTCACATGTATCATACAAATTGCTGACAAAACTGGTCCCCTCCACAAGCGGCTCACCTGCTGCAGTTGGAAACGGAGGGATTGGTGGCACCATCGGCTCATCCACTGGCGGTGGACCTTTTGGCACTCTGGTCCCATTTGGTGTGAACCGATTTGAATCTCCTTTTTCACAAGCCTCAGGACTAACTGCACGTTCACGTGTTCTATGCCTAGGAGTTCTACTTCCACCCCTACCATGACGCTCAGCATGAAAGGTTCCATTGCCACTTGAACCCTCTACTGAAGTTCCATTCACAGCAGACCATGGTGACGAAGCATCCCCAGAACCGGCTTTCACTTGCACATGCTGCAATTGCCCTTTGAGACATTCCAACTCTTGCATGAGTTTAGAATTTTGACTTCTCAAAAACTCCACAAGCTCGCCTTCTAGGGCTCGCTGTCAGCCATCACTGCCTTCGTCCATACCACTACTTCCAGCAGATTTGACTTGACCTTGTGACAAAACAGGATCATCACACCCCTGCATCAGTCCTTCAGTCCTCAGCGCCTTCTGCTCCTTCACTGTGGGGCCAGTTGCATCCGGCATTTCGCTCGATGACCAGACACCTCGCCCTTTCCCAGTTGGTGCAGCACCTTCAGACTGACCTACCCTTCCAGACACTGTTGTACCTTGAGGACCCAATTCATCATCTCGAACTGGCAACGTCCTAGGCCTTTTCGCCTCCAGCAAACAGTCAGCCTGGACCTTTTCTGAGTGAAAAGGATTAACCACATCCAAGTTCCTGTCCCCCACTGGCATGGATTGGGACCTTGAACTGCCTTCCATGGCTATTGAAGAGATGGGTTGGGCTCATAACCCTTGAGAATCCCGCGCCTGTTTTCCAACCAAAAATGCCTGCGGTAATACAGGTACACTTCTATGCTGTGATTTGTGCGTGTCATCCTTCGCACCTGACAGAACTGTAATGGATTCCCCGAGTTCATTAGGACAACAATTTCCCGGCAGGTTTCGTCCGACCAAGCGGAAAGGCGCGCCTTGTGAGGGGCGAGATGTGGGGATGGATCAAACATGGAACACCAAAATCAGTCTGACCTGGCTGGTGGCAATGATGTGCTTCGCAATCCCAGCAAGGCCCAAAGATGTCCAAAGATACCCGTGAAGCAGCAGAGTAGCTGTTCTGGTGGGTGGTTTAAATGTGTCAAAGTTTTGTCAATACGCTAAATCAGTCCATCTAAATCCGCTCTTCTGAACGTTCAATACAATGTAATAGACTAGGACTAGCCCCAAATATTGCCATAAATGGATGACAAATGGATGATAAGTATCCCCAAATGGTGAATTCTGACCACATTTCCCATCCAGGATCCCGACCTCTTCTCTTACAATGGGCCATGTTCCATTGTTACAGCAAATGAGAGGGTATACACATCAAGAATCCCGAGAAATTCCGATCAATGCCAAGTCAAAATCCCATAAAATCTCATAAACATATCATAATAATCCCATGATATACCCTCTGGTAAACTAACATAACAATGGAAAATCACCATTTTCAATGGGTAAATCCACTATAGATGGGCCATTTTCAATAGCTATGTTAGTTTACCAGAGGGTAACTCCATACACATCGAATCCAGCGAATCAATCCGGTCGAATCGCTGCACTCGCTGCATTTCCATTGCCAGCTCCAAGCCTTGCCACGCGTAACGATGGCTATGTCTAAGGGATTTCATGGGGATTTCATGGTGATTTCATGGTGATTTCATGGTCATCTAAAGGACTTCACAAAGGAAACATGGTTTTTCTATGTTTTTCTAATCAACCAGTTTACAGTATATATATATATGTCTTTTTACAGGTCAGATAAGTCCGATAAGTTCTGATATACATACCTCTGTTGGCAATGTGCACGGCATAAAACACTTGCATTGTTGTGATTGTATCCTCATTCCCACCTCAAGCAGGGCGATTCGCCGGTTGACCTACAGCTCGATGCACACACACATGTGTAGTTGGGTTCGAGTTTCGTTACTACTTTTGAACATATCGTGCGCTTGGGATTACCTTAACAAAATGCCTGGATCAGGTGGTGCCAATCCCAAATCCCAGCATTGATCATGAAAGTTCTGTCTTCATAGCCGTGTTCGAAGCTCAGAGTTTGCATGTGGTACCCTCTGGTAAACTAACATAACTATGGAAAATCATCATTTTTAATGGGCAAATCCACTATAAATGGCCATTTTCAATAGCTATGTTAGTTTACCAGAGGGTATTCCGATTCCTTTACTTCATCAGTTGTCAGTGTGTTGGGACATCCAAAATTCCAGCGCTTTTGGATGGCACGCGCAGCTTCGCTGCTTCGCTGACATGGTCAATGTCTCAGAAGGGGAACGTGGCGCCTGGTGTGGTGCTTTCAGCTGTGACACCAATCCTGAGTCAACCATGGATCAGTAACATTTATATATACTTTTCCCTTTTAAGGGGCAAAAAATTGGAATCTATACCAGCATCCAGCCAGCTGAAACATGCAGTTTACCTAAGATTTTCTATCCACATGGCATCGCCAGATTTCACTCCCAGTGTGCCAGGACATACAGAAGCCCAAGTACGTTCCGCATCCCGCCAGGTGGGCTGCATCAGTTGATATGTCCAAATATGTCCCAACTTGATGCTGAGCAATCCTGATATACTCACATATATAATAATATATATATATACACATATAATCATATATATATATAATGTATATATAATATTATAGCTTTATTTCATAGTTTTATATAAATAATCCCAAAGAAAGGAATTGAGACAAAAAGCATTTCAAGGTTTGTGTCAATGGTTTATAGTTCCTTTGGAAGTTACAGCTGCGGACAGAATCATGGAATTCTCCGAAATGCTAAGCCTGTCAGGAAGGCCCAAACGCTACTGACCGGAAGTTTACAAGCTTACATGTACTGTCAATGCGTGACCTTCATCATTGATCTTCCTGATCCACAAAATCCCGCATTGATGCAAAGGGTATGCAAGATAACATCAGGCGTGCCTCAGAACCGTCCGAGACAGAAACCCGCAGAAACCACTGTAAATATCTGCCAGGAAGCAGACATAACATATATTGACCCCCTCCCTCCAGTAAAAGGAGCTATGCAAATATGCAGCGTCTAACAGGGAATGATAAACAGATATAAACAGATGGAGTCGAAAAATGCGAGAGCCAACCATGGCGCGCCATTCTCCCTCAAGTCTTTCCCGATTGATCTTGCTGGTTGGAAAGTGGATTCTGGAAAACAAACAGATACAAACAGCATATACTCTAAGGGTCCATGGTGGCACTCGGTCTCGCAGGCCCCCTCGTGCCACCCCCAGGACAGGGGGGAGCCGGTGGTGATTTTTCAGGGAGCGGCGAAGGGTAGCTGCGTAGCTATGGTTGTCTCCATATGCCACCTGAAAAAATGGGGAGCCAAAGGGCTATGAATTGAGTTTCCCAACCAGATGGTTGCCAAACCCTACTTGATGATGCTTTGAATCAGATTTTGGATGATCAACTTGAGATTTTTGAGGTCAACAACTGCCAAAAAAAGGGGTCGCAACTGGGTTCCACGTGCAAATATGCTGAAATATTATATAAATCGATGCATGCAAACTCATTTTGATATTTGCACAAACACACACACACACCCACTATTACAATACAGATAAATACGTAGATACATACATAATAATAGAAAACACGTAGATGAACAAACAGATGAATAAACACACACACACATTATATGAATTATATATATAATATTAGAGGCCACACACGCACATTCATATATATACATTATAATGTCAACCCCGGATTCCCGGATTAATAAACCATGGTTTACTAATTAGGGGGGGTATTCCTCCAATAGTCATAATCATCTAATACTCAAATGGTATCCTCCCAATTAAGCAGCCTAGGGGTTTATTAATCCAGGGTTGACATTATCACTTACACATATCATATGTCTATACGAATGGTCACCGTTGCAGGGCATCAGCCCCCCATGACGAGTCCTATGCGGCGGCGTGACCCTGAGGGCATTCATCGTTTCAAGACTTTGGTCATTTTAAGAGAAACCAATGGAGAAACCAATGGAGAAACCAATGGAGAATCACAGGAAAATAGAGAAGCCAATGGTTTCGGGGCACCAATTTTAACAACATGCCGCGGAAACCGCTAATGTTGCTGTGATCTTGCTGCAAGATCAGGGCTTGGCCAGTCTTGGCTGTGGCATCAGACCAATTAGCATCATCTATGGCGTCCCAATTTGGACCACCTCCATTCAAAAGGCCATGGAACCCAAATGGATAAGCAAGGCTGTATTATTACACGATGGCTACATCGATGTTTTTACACATATATATATAATTATCACACACACACAGATATATATATATATATATACATACACCATGGTTATATCATGTTATATCTACATCATTACCATTCGAAACTGGATGGTTACGTCATGGCTATATCTAGGTTGGACTTCCGTAGGTTCAAATCCCCATGATGGACCCGAGGCTCCGCCCGCCAAGCGGCCCCGAGCTGTAAACCCCGCTATGGCGATGCTGGGATGCCCAGCAGCTGATCTCACACTTGCAAATGGAAACAAAGAAAAACTTGTTTCTCATTGATATTCATATGGAAACATATGACATCTCCGGGAGGAATGGATCTTTCCATGGATTTATTATACCCCAGGCATACCATGGCATAACTGAGGCAGTTCCCAGGCCTTGCTACTGGGATGGGAGGCTGCCGGCCGACGACTGGGCTGGGACGATTTGTGCCAGTTTCATATGGTGGAAAATCATGGGGGGTTGGGAAAAAGATTTTGTCCAGCATAAAACGGCCATGAACTTTTGATGTTTGGGGGAAACCCATTTGCCTGATGTTCAAAGCCTTTTTTGCAGGTGATCCAAACATGGTAGGGAGATGTAGGGAGGGGGCGGCTTGATCAACCTCTGAAAGCTGCATCGAACTGGCCCAGAATGGCTCAAGGATTCATTGAGACATAAATGTTGAGAGCTCGGCCTGAGCTCGGCCAGAAGCATCAGAAAAATGATACTGCAACCGAGCTCCAGCTACAAGTAGCGGCAACGGGATGTGTGATTGACCAGCATCATTTCGACATGATCTTTTGTCTCAATTTCCGGGTGACCCAGCAGGTGATATCAGGTGATCTGCTTGCTATTTTCAGCACAGATTCCCAATCCAAATTCCAGATTTACAGCATGGAAGCGGGCCCTACCAGCCATGCCCTGGCCCTGGCTGCCCTGACCTCAGCGCGCAGCGCCCTGCACGCCCTGCATAGTGCACTGCAAACGTTGCGGCAGAGGGCGTTGAAGCGGGACTTCGTGGGAAGTTTGAAGCAGCTCTCGCGCACGGAGCCGGGAGACTCAGTACAGTGCGGTAAGGGACTAACAGAGAAAGCATGAAGCGTATACGCTAACAGTGCATTGAACATGCGAATTGAGTTTAAGTATAATATGTCACTAATAGTTTATATCCTTTACCAATTACGTATTGTAGTGTAGACTGTATACGTACAACCTGTTTTTTATGCAACATGACTTTGTTTTTAGTGACCTCACTTTGTGCGCTCTTAAGCCACATTCTCCATAAGCATGGCTTGAAAGTCAACGCTTGCTGGCGTAACCCTTTCAAACTGGGGCAATTCACTACGATTACTCACCAGCACTGTTGGCTGTATGCTCATCATGGTTGACAAACTCCGAGTCCCCATATTCCTTTGTCCTCTCCTCGTTTTGTTCATTTTTGTTAATTGAATCATAATTTCTATTGGCTGTATCCGTTTCTTGTGGATCAGATCCCCATTCGGGTTACCTCTACATCCGATTTGTTCGTTGATTGACACCTCGTTTCATAGGTCGGCTCAGATCAATCACCCCTATTTTTCTCTCTGGGCTTGTCTAAAAGCATGGTTACCTCTACATCCCATGACATCTCATCATATCATATGAACTGTCACATTTACTGTGTAGCCCCCCATTTTTCTGTCAACTTAAACCGGGGTATATAATATTTTGTTGTTGGTTGCCCATTCACGTCAATTAACTAGAATTTCAGAAGAAGACGCCCCATATATATTTCCCAAAGTTCCCCCAGATTTTCTCAGATTTTCCAAGATTTCTCGACTATTTCCCATTATTTCTCCATATTTCCCCAGAGTTTTCCATGTTTTCCACTGTTTTCACCCCAAAACAATGCCATCAGGTGGCTGTCCTTGACCCTGCTGCTGGTGCTCCTGTGGCGGAGCCGCCGCGACCTTCGCTCTGAGGTGCCACGGTTGCGGTGGTTGCAATGGAAGAATTCGGGTAATTTTATTATTATTGCTATTAATTAATTATAATTATATAATTATCTATCTATCTATCTATCTATCTAATTAATTAATTAATCTATCTATCTATCTGTCTGTCTGTCTGTCTGTCTGTCTATCGATCCATCCATCCATCCATCCATCCATCCATCCATCCATCATCATCATTATTACTACGGCAAGTTTTATTGTTATGTTATGACCTATCATTTGATTGAAAGGCGGTTATTAGATTTATAAGTAATATAGGGAATGATGTATCAACATCAGCCTCAGACTTTTGAGAATAGATGTATTGTCTACAATGTTATTACTATTACTATGTTTATCATTATTACTATGGTTATAAGTATTTTTCTCATCCATAGTTATCCATATTAATAAGGTACCGAACTTATTGAACCTGATGATATCCATATTTCATTGGAATACCAACAGGACAATTGGACCTTCATAACAGTTTTTTTTATTATCATCTATTCTCATCTATAGGCGTTCTAGTATTATCAGAAGGACAAGGACAAGGATTCTACATGATGCGACTTGAATCTGAAAAGGAAAAGGATTACTCCCTATAGAATCTATAGGTATTACCATCCATAGTTGGATCAATAGGTATAGGAACAGCCCAACATCTACCACCATCTTAGAAGGATCCTATAAATTTCTATAACTTTCTTCTTTTTTTGGTGGTTTCTAAAAGCATTTCCGGCCTTTTTTTGGCCTCTGAAAATGGCTGAGGCCTCAGCATTCTTGGGCATCTTCGAGGGTGCAGCCAGGCTGCTGACTGGCAGAGCTGTGCGGAAGAATTTCTTGAAGGACCAGTCCTTTGGCGATGCTGGGATGGGGATACTCCGTGGGGAAAATCTGAGGGACATGTCTGTATACCCTCTGGTAAACTAACATAGCTATTGAACATGACCATTTATAGTGAGTTTTCCCATTAAAAATTGTGATTTTCCATAGTTATGTAAACGTTTACCAGAGGGTAAGTGATCGAGTTTTGATGGTAAAATCCAGCCAGTTTCTGATGGTCCCTCAAACCAATCCAATGAATCAGGATGAGGGTTTTGCACAAGGTGGGTTCTGTGTGAACGGCGAGCATGAAAACAGAAGAACATGCATGACCCATCCCCCTAAATCTGAAAAGTTGGTTGTACTTTACTTGCCAGCTCTGTCGAACTCCAGAAGATGGAGAGAGAGAAAGAGAATGCCGCTTCGAAAAGTGGGTTATTTTTTGGTGGGTTGGCCATCCCCAATCGAAAACATCCCGACACCCTGCGGAGCGGCGCAAGGTCCAAGAAGTTGCAGAGCAGTTGTAAATTCTCGGACTTCTACGAGGTCTTCCCGAAGTGGTGGCCAGTCTCCAGTTGGATCAGTTGGCGTGGACCTTTCAGTGCTGGAAAGTCGGGACTGGTGGGCCATATTGAGGTTTGAACGCGGGACATGGACACAAGATACACAAGACTTATGTTGATCATTGTTGATCTTTACATGAATTTACATGTTTATTTTGCAGATGCAGATGTTCCGTGATGTTCCTACACATGGCACATGATCTCAACCAAGAACTTGGATACGCCAGATCACTCGGAAACGCCAGACATACGACCACTGCTAAGATGATGGCCACATTGTTCGAGGTTGTCCGAAGGGCTGAGTGCTCACAGCTTCCAAGACATGAAACCCATTCAACGCAAAGTCCTGCCCTTGGCCCTCGGGGGTCATGAGCCTTGGCAGTGGATCGTTGGTGAATGTGGAGAGGTATGGCCAGCGATTTTGGAAGCTTCAGATTCCAGATGATTCCAGATCCTTCAACATTATCCAACATATTTGTATGTAAATGGCCATATCAAGAGCTACATTGCAGCTACATCTATTCATCGACACCCCTCTCTCTCTCTCTCAAACTATATAAAAACGAGAGATATATCATAATGTATATGTATATGTATATGTATATATATAATTATATATATAATTATATATATGTATATATATATATGTAATGTATCTATACATATTCATGTCTCTCTCCCTCTCTCTTCTTTTCTTTCTTTCTGTCTGTTTGTATGTCTTTTGTTTCTTTCGTTCGTTCTCTCTCTCTCTCTCTCCATATATATATATACACATATATGTGTGTTATATATATATATTATGATATATACAGATCATATACATTCCCTAAATATCTCTAAATCCATATCATTACACATCTTCATCACTTGCCAGTGAAACCATCCCCCATCCATGGCGACTCAGGACGTAGTGGCGACTGCGCCCACGGGCTCCGGGAAGACTCTGGCCTTCCTGGTCCCGGCCATGGCGCCTTAGCTGATGGAAGAGTAGGATAGACTGTAGGTTAGTGTAGGGATTTTCTGCAAAAGTGAGCACTGTTCTTTCTTTTTGTTTTTTTGATTTTACTTGTTAGCGTCTTTTTTTTGGGGGGTGACTATGGGATACTACAGACATATGGCGATCAGTAAAGCGTAGGAGGCTCTACATCTGTGCTTGGAATCCTGTTTCACTCCACAAGGAGGCTTTGGACCCATTGCCTGCCAGTGAGCATATTGCAATCGAACAGTTAAAGAAACGTCAGTCTTGCCTGTCACAGTTGGAAATTAAACATGATCACATGATCCAACTGATTTAAAACATTTTAAAACTTTGTTTTGGTGCCCCATGGGTTCCTCAACTGCTTGACCCGCCACTTCAGGTGCATGCGTCAAGTCAATCGGCTCCTTCCGTGGCCGAAGGGCCCATCGTTTCTTGGCCACTTAGTGAGGAACCTGAACCTTGGGCAAGATAACCCGCGTGTCCCCAGCATTTGCACATCATTTCCCAGGAAAACCGTTGTTGTTTTCCATATTGTTACTGTCGACCAGCTGCCCCACTGGACGGTGTGAAAAAAGGTGCTGGTTCTGGCGCCCACGCGGGAGTTGGTGATCCAAATCCGTAGCGTCGCAGAGAAACTCACGAGCCGCGCCCGGGGGGCCCTCACTGTGGCAGCGGTCTACGGAGGCGGGGAGAATTGTTCGGCCACCTCGGGGCTTGTGAGATACAGATCATGATAGATTGAGGTCATGTTAGTAAATAATTCAGCCATATGGGTATGGATCAATACCTATTAATACAATTTTTAGGGGGATGAACATCCATTTACCAGCTATTTTGATGTTCACCAGGGGTACAAGGTTTTGACACACTGCCATATTTTCATTTTGCATACCACCCGCTTGTGGTGAAATTGGGGATGGTTTACTGTTGCTTCACTAACATCATGTTCACAGGACTTACCAGATGGTGTAATCTCATATGCATACCCTCTGGTAATTTAACATAGCTATTGAAAATCACCATGTTCAACAGGTAAACAATCTATAAATGAGTCATTTTCAATAGCTATTTTGACATAACCAGAGGGTAGATGTCATTACATTCCCAGCACTGGAGGGGACATTTTCCGGACCTGGCACGCCAGGTACCCGAAAGATGGATCAACTGGCTGCCCTGCGCCAGAATCGATCGCTACATTTGCTGGTGGCAACGGTGGGGAGGTTGATGGAGTCGCTTCCGCAGTTGGAGATATTTGATGTCAGAATGATGTCAGAATGATGGGTCATCCATGGTCATCCTGTCATTTTTTTGTGCAATGTTCAACCCTGGGGTGCGAAAAAAAGCCCGGCACTTGGTGAGTGAAGCATGTGCGAAAGAGATAGGGAAAAATCAGTGATCGGTGCCCCCGGTGCCCGCCTGTAAGGACTTCATGCGTGAGCACAGGGCCTTCCGTCTGAACCTTGGACTTAACATAGACCCCATGGTTCGCTTGTACCAATTTGTACCATTCATCACTGCAGTTGATTTTATAGTGGGGTGCATCTCTGCCCAAGGAGGAGGTGTTCCTTCCTGGTGCTGGACGAAGGGGACAAGATGTTGGATGATGGCTTCGAAGAGGAGGTGGTTCTCATCGGAGGGGAGGCGCTTCGCACAAAGACACAGACTCAGTACTGGGTCCTGCTTAAATCATTTTTTTTCCCGGGGCATCCGGCGATTTCCGTGGAGGTGCTTCGGAATTCTTGATTTTACTGAATGGAAGAAAGCACAGGGTTTAGCCCTACAATATTCCCAATGAAAACACGACATTTCATGGTTCAAACCCATGAATTTTCGATTTCCACTTTCCCTTCAATCAACCAAGCATCATATTGCCCCCGGAAAATCCGATGGTTTATGATCAATCATCTTCAAATATCTTAAACAATTTGGTGGCCCCTAAACTCTAGGTTTCCATCCCAAAAAACCTTTGATGCCATGTTTGGTTTTCAGCGTTTTTCAGCCATAGCCATCATCAAATTCCTGGTTCTCTGGGGTCTCCTGGGTCTCCGGTGTCTCCTGAGGCGCGGCGCGACAAACAGGTGCTCTTCTTCTCCGCCACGTGGCCTCCCTCCGTGGAACGCGCCGCGCTCCGCCTCTGCAGTCGACCCGCAGCGGTGCTGCAGCGAGTGCGGCTGGAGCCCCAAGAGGTGGAATCCAAGGAGGGCAGGTCCTTGCCACCAGACGTCATTGAACAAGTGGTGGAGGTGGTGAAACGGGATGATCATGAAGCACGGCAGCAGGGAGAGATCATATTATCATATAGTTTTTGACTGTTTATGACTCTATGTTTGGGTATTTTGAGTTTTTTTTGGGAAATGTTGACTGGTGTTTTTGTTTTCTTGGTGGTCAGAAGGAGGAATTGCAGCCTGGATCTCTAGGTTAACTGCAGGAGTGGCTGATAATTTTTGTGTAGTACCAATCCATTTTGTTGGGTTGCATTCCATGCTTGATGGTTTTAGCATTGTTATATATTGTTATATTATGTTATATTGTTCAAACCATCCCGCATTTGTATTGCTCACCATGGCTCATCCCATCCTCAACCACCTTGGATAGCCCCAGTTCATCGAGTCCCCATTTGACTCGACGATTAAAACTGTGGATAGCCTTGACTGAGGAACACAAATTGCCAATTCTTCTTGACTACCTGGAGGAAGCGAAGCTATCGAACCTCAACTGGGAACAGTTAACGTCCTGAAGCGGATCTGAGTGGCATCGCATGGTGCATCTCGGGTGATGATGTGAATGTTTGTGAGTCACGATGCTGGTGATGACCATTATTTTATCATATTTTATCCTACTATTCCTATGATTCCTACTTATTATCATTATCAACTATGATCAACTATTATCAATCATTATCAATCATAATCAATCATCCTCAACCATGATCAATTATGATTCCCATTCATACCCATGGCATTTTTCCCTCCTCCCCGGGATCCCCCTTAACCCTTCAACCAGGGCCCGAAGTTCGCCCGGGGCCTACCCAGGACGCCGATGCACCAGGGCGGTGGCAAGGTCCTGATCTTCGTCCGCACGCGCAATGCGGCCGACGAACTGGCCACGCTGGTGACGCAGCGCTACGGGGGCAGGAGCGATGCCATCCACGGGCAGCGGAAACAGGAGCAGCGGGAGACGTCCTTGAGGCACGATGGGAGGATGGAATATCTGGGCATGGGGAGATGATGTTTGGATGATCTGTGGCTTGATGTGTTTTGGGGATGCTCTTGGGATGGTTTGGACCTTGATGGGTTTCAACTCAGCTACATAGACATGTATTAATACAATGTTATAGGTTGGGAAATGGGGCTGGATGAATCATGATAAACCTGCACGTTGAAACTGGCACTGGGATGGGTTTCAGGAGGTGCAAGGCCCCATGACCCAAGTCAGTCAACTTGGCCGCTAGTGGCACTGGTCACTCGTTGGATCCATGAATCTGAAACTTTCATTCTCACCTCGCATCAACTACAATGCAGTTTGTTTGTTTTTTTTGATCATGTTCAGCTGAGAGTCTCTGCATTTCGATTTCGTGGAAGATGTTTACCCTCTGGTAAACATACAAAAAACGATGGAACATCACCATTTTTCATGGGAAAACTCACTACGTGTCTAATAGGGGAGTATCCGCCATGGCCATTCTATGTTGGGATAATATGGGATAATGATGAATCAACGGGCAAAATGGGGATTTTCCGCTATAAATTACTAGCATTTCGTAATTGAACATAGCTATGGACAGCTCGTGACAGCTCCAATGGACCATCGCTTCGCAAAATGTGACATGTTGTAGCATCACATGTCCCGATACATCCCATTCAATCCCTATGGATCCCTATGGGTAACCATTTATTTCATTTACCCTCTGGTAAACATACAAAAAACGATGGAACATCACCATTTTTCATGGGTAAATCAACTATAAATGGACAATTTTCCATGGCTATGTTAAATAACCAGAGGATACATCCCATTCAATCCCTATGGATCCCTATGGGTAAACCATATAAATTTCATGTATTCT
The DNA here is from genome assembly GCA_947184155.2 of Cladocopium goreaui. NCBI lineage: Eukaryota > Dinophyceae > Suessiales > Symbiodiniaceae > Cladocopium > Cladocopium goreaui. The sequence continues at coordinate 1,004 of CAMXCT020000368.1, read as the reverse complement.
TAACCCACCATGGACCATTTCTGGAGGGTCACGTCGTGGTCCCCCGGGTGACGAGACGCCCTCGAGGCATTTTTGCAGCGGCAACACACGCGCCCTGATCACCACCGATGTCTTGGGCCGTGGGGTGGACATCCCAGACGTCTCTTGGTCTTGGTCGATGTCGGTATTTGGGTCCCTGGAAACGGGAGTTACCCTCTGGTAAACATACAAAAAACGATGGAAAATCACCATTTTTAATGGGTAAATCCACTATAAATGGTCATTTTCAATAGCTATGTTAAATTACCAGAGGGTAGAATAAGCAAAAAAAAAACGAATAATAAGACCCGGGGGAAATTCCGTGGGAATTATATCAGGAACAATCTGGGAAATCAATGGAAATCAAGCGATTTTAAGCCAAATGGGGCAAATTCACCAAGAAGAATCTCTACGTAATCTAGGTCTAGTTCATAAAATTTGGCTGGTTGGTAACCAAGTGATTTACCAGAGGAGAATTGACTTTATATACCCAGAAAAGATGCGGAAAAAAACTGGGATTGAAAATGGTCGACTCGGAGCCGAATCGCTATGCACATCACATGAACAGAATTGATAATCATTGATATCATGTGGTTAAAACAACCATAAGCTACCCCTTTGGGAATGGTTTATAGATGTTTATACCACCTATTTCTGGTGATTTGGGGGATGGTTTACTATTGTTTTAATCACATTATACCCGTATACATGGATTGGGATGGTTTCACACTACAAATTCGGCCAAGTTTTGACCAGGTGAGTTTGGTGTTCATCTACGACTTCCCGGATGATATTGAAACCTACATCCATCGTGTGGGACGCACGGGGCGAAACGGAAGGCCTGGAAGAGCGGTCTCCCTCTTCGTTCCGCAGTACTGGAACAGTTGCTCGCCACAGACGGATGAAATTCGTAGACATCCCCGGTGTAGAATCTGGTTCATCCATGTCAATTCCCATTGCCCAAGTTAGCAACCATTGAACCCGAA
>CAMXCT020000367.1:230989-262107 GCA_947184155.2 Cladocopium goreaui | reverse complement strand
GATAGATAGGATAGATTAGATAGATAGGATAGATAGGATAGATAGGATAGATAGGATAGATAGGATAGAAAGGATAGAAAGGATAGAAAGGATAGATAGGATAGATAGGATAGATAGGATAGAAAGGATAGATAGGATAGATAGGATAGATAGGATAGATAGGATGATAGATAGATAGATAGGATGATAGATAGATAGATAGATAGATAGATCGATAGATAGATAAGATAGGATAAGATAGCATAAGATTAGACAAGATTAGATAAGATTAGATTGGATTTAGTTCAGGTTAGATTAGATAAGATAAGATGAGATTAGATAGATAGATAGGTAGGTAGATAGATAGATAGGTAGATAGATAGATTAGATTAGATTAGGTTAGGTTAGGTTAGATTGGATTAGATTGGATTAGATAGATTAGATAAATGAGAAAAGAAAAGAACAGATAAGATAAGACAAGATAAGATAAGATTGATTGATTGATTGATAGATAGATAGCGTGATAGGATATATCTATGACCAGCTACAATTTGCTAACAGAATGTCACGGCAAAGGAGATTTACGAGGAATTTGCCTGAAACGCTGCTTTGGCCTAGAGTCCTAGAGTCACACTAGTCGCAGCCTGGGTGTGCACATCCTTTTCCATATCTACAGCCCAACCTAGATTTACCTTAAACGATGCTTAAAAAACGTGCTTGAGACCTGCTTTTAGCTTTGAATGCCGAACAAGCTCGCACAAACATGTTGAGGATTCACAAAGCGCGGCTGGCTGGACTAAGTACGGGGATCCAACCATCGACATCCAAGTCACACGTGACCAAAGTCCGATCTTCTCGCAGGCACTGACGGCTGCCTGAAGCGTTCTTTTCTGTCTCATTCTGTGTCATTCAGTCAGCACGGCTGAAGATAAGTAGGAACCACTGGCCAAACGTGGAAAAACACACAAGCACACAACATACAAACACACCCTACCTACCCAGCTTTATTCTGCCAAGTCACGCTGCAACACACCTCATTTGGGGCAATCTTCACCTGTCAAGCCAAAAAGGGTGTAGCGTGGCCAGGGAGAAGAACTTAAGCTTTGCTCAATGACTTCATTGACTTCATGGTGGTCTTCATTGTCAGGCTCTTTGCAAGCGATATGGAACGACTGAAATGAGTCATGCCAAATGCTGCAAATGACACTCCAATGTCTTTGGCTGCAAATGTGGACCAGCTAGGGCCTCTCTCATATCGCGCAGCAAGCGCAAAGCGACAAAGGGCTGAGCGCCCTTCTCGCAAGAACTGCGCCACGCTCAAGTCGGGGACTACACTTGAAATGGTGACAAAGAATGCAAACAATGCAAACAACGTAAACAATGCAAAGAATGCAGAGGAGATAATCACCCTAAGTCCAAAAAGTTCGCTCCAATTTGAAAGGAGATGCAAGCCCTGGACGGAAACCATAATTATTTGAAAATATATTAGCGTATCTCTGTGTGTGTGTGCGCGCCTCTCTCTCTCTCTCTCTCCCCTTTGTCCAACTATATGCACATATAATATATACACATCATACATATATGTACATATGCATTGTGTAAATAATGATAATATATATATATAATATTATACTATGTAAATATGCCTGTATAATTATGTATATACATGTATCAACCAGGTACTGTATCACAATGTATCTTATTGCCTTTTTATATCCAAAGCATCAGTTTGGCTTCGGAGCCTGATAGCCGAGCCATAGCTAATGACCTAGTGACAGTCTGAAAGGAACCCCTGCAAGGTGAGATATGTGAGCTCACATAAGGCGTGTGGTTGTGATCTCGCAACAAGGCATGGGAGGCAAGAGCACTATTTCAAAGGGCAGCTAAATCAGCAAAATCAGCCAAATGCTCTTGATGCCCTTGGACTTCTTGATTGTTTTTGATGCGTGGATTTTGAGTTGTTTTTGTTTACCACGACAGCGTCGACCAAACACATAAATAACATGGGGGCTTTGTATGGCTTTGTCAAAGTGGCATCTGGCGCGGGCATCTGTTGCAATACCAGGAGAGCACGTCGCCATGCACCACGGCGCACGCAAGAAGCAATGGCGGCGTTGTAGGAGACGGTGGTGGCGTAAAGCCTTGCCAAGCTGTGTCGTATGAAGCTAGCGCTTTACTTGAAACAACTGGCTGGAAACTTGCAAGATCTTGCAAGTGCACGTCAAAAGAACTGGACACTGTCGTGCAGTATCAAGGGCACCTCTAGACTATCTCACACACAGTCTCCTGCGAACAACATGATCTTGAACATTAAGAGCTGTCAATAGCAAAAGGATGCGAAAAGCTTGCTGCAAAAACTCAATGCTGGAAAACTGGAGGTACTTGGAAGTATATCTTTTCAATGTGAACACGATTGTTGGAGATTGTTGGTACTTGAACGCGCTTGCGATCTTCTTAGCTTTCTTGCACGTCAATGCCCGAAAATGATTGAACTTTGCCCAGCGCCCAGCCTTCTCGGCGCCATGCAGTCGAGCAAGTCCTGTGCTTGAGATGCGCGTCCAGCCACTGCCAAGGCGCTGATGGCTGCATTGAAGTTCACAACGTCTGGGTGTACCTGGCTCTGAAGAACGGCTTGGACTCACGTGCCGTCACATCTGGGTACAGAATGGTAAATGCCAATGTAAATACATAGACTGTCATAGACGCATGCATCCATACCTGTCCACACTATAGAGCGGCAAAAAAGAGTATATTGATTGCTGACCCATGAATGCGCCCAAATATGTCCAAACTCACAAAAGCTCAGCACGAATCACCTGGCATTTACACTATCAATACTGTAACATCCGCCTCACAGTTGCCTCTCAATGCACTATTGCCAACCATTGTCCACAGTTGCCCACCGTTGCCTGTGGGGTGACCAAAATGCGCAAGGCAGGAAACCACTGGCCCGACTTTTCACATGCTGTCATGGCCTCCAACACAGGCAAAGAGTCGAACGCTGTCAATGAGCTCAGCTGCTCATGCGTTGGACACCTGCATCCATCTGCATCCTACATCCTGGGACCCCTTGCGGCACCATAGAAGATGCAATTTGGAAGGAGAGCGAAAGCCTGGAGTGGCCGCATCTGGGAAAACATGGACAAATATCGTACTTGACAGAGAGAAACGCATCAGTCCTGAGAATTCCATCAAGTGTGGGACAATGGAAAGAAAGCGGCTTCTTGATGCCTCAATATCTCAAATTGCCCCACGCACCTACCCAAATCTATTCAGATCAGACTTGGCTGACTCAAAGGGATCCGCATGGCCACTGTGTGGATCTCAGTGCCCGATGCCTCCGCCTGTCTCAACAGCTGCAGGGTGCTTCTCCATCGACTGCTGCAAGCCTTGCAGGCTGAACTGAGACCTGGCTCAGGGTTCTCCGGCAACCAACCATAGTTGTGGGATGTCGTGGGGAATGTGGCAGCCAGCGTGCCCGGCCTATGATATCCAACTGCACACTTGCGATGCAGGCAACTCCCAGCAAACTCAGACTGATGGCCCATTGACCACCGCATAAGGAGCTTCCGACGGTATTGAAACCTTGCCGGAACCAGCAAGCATCACCAATCCCAACTTCTCCAGCTACAGTTGGGAAATGTTGGGCAAAGGATTTGATGTCAGAACTAAAGCCTCGTAGATTTGATTTGATTTGATTTGATGTCAGGACCAAAGAATGATAAAAATAGGAATTTCCAAATCGCCCCAAATCTGAGTATGCTGACCAGGTGGCTCACTTGGTCCAGCGAATCGCCTGCGGAAATTGTAGAGACCACGTGGGTCAAGCGGCTCAATCCATCCATCCATGCTGAACCGGTGGCCAAGGCCTCACTTGAAGTGTGATGACATGATGACATGGAACACGACATGGGCGAATTAGCCATACGACCACACGACATCCATACAACCCATCTCTGGTATCAAGAGAACGGTACGAAACAGTGAGAATCTGAAGTGAAGATAAGTCTAATAGTTCTATATAGATCCTTCAGGTAAACATGCAAATGCACGCACACAAACACACATCACACAAAAACAATGGAGAAGATGCCAAGCTTGGCTGGCGGGACAGAACTTATAAAGTACCCACCACGATAAGTAATGAATATTGTTGCCTCTGTATGACAATGTTCAGTGTGCAACATTGAAGTATGTCCTTTGCACGCGCACACACTAGCAAAGAACTGGATCATTGTAGTAATCCGTCGGGAACTGAATCCCAAAACTTGCAATTAAACAAGATAAGTGATATATATATATATATCTATATATATATATATCTATATATATATATCTATATATAAATATATATGAGACTATGGTGGCCATCAGCTGCGACTTAAATGCGCCCAGGTGCACCACCAAAGTCCCGCAGGTACGTTTGCACGGGTCCCGGGGAGGTGTCTTGGTTGATCAGCGGCCCCCCCGGGACCCCGGTGATCCCCTGCTTTAGCTGCCAGCGACGAAGTTTTACGTCTGTTCAAACGTTCCGCTTGAGCAGGGTGTAGTCCTGAAAATGAGATGAAGGTGAGGATGAAAACAAGGATGAGAGTGAGATGAACATGAAGATGACATGGAAAATTACTTAGCCGCTTAGCCGGGACACGAGGAGGGGAACGCAAAAGAAGAGGGAGAGAGCAAACACCAACACCAACACACCTGGCCCGGAGGGGGCAAACCCTGAAAGGGCAAGAGAAAAGAAAAGCGGAGGCCGACGGAAACGGAGCAAAACCAGCGGAGCGGGGGGAAAACAGAAGCGCCTGAACCAACCTACCACGGCGAAACCTAAGCCTACCGCAGCACGTGCAGGACCCAACCTACCTAAGAAGGGAAGCACAAGAATAGGGGACCGAATAGGGAACTAGTTGATGAAGCCGTGCAAAACAACAGAATTGATTGAATTGGGATTCAGTTCCTGCCCAGGGAGTCGTGCGTTATGCCCTGGAGGGGACGGTAGTCGGTCAACCCCACGAGTGGGCATTAAACAGCTGTTCAAATTCAAATGAAGTAGGCGCACAAAATCGTCAACCTCATCAAATACCAAAGAAACCATACCTGCAGGAAAAGGACATGCCTGTTGCCTCCGGTACCCCATGTCCTGTTGCAATGCGAGACTCTGCTGAAAAATAGTTTCCGGCTGTTCGGGGCAGCATCACTTGAGCAAACTTGGAGGGTTTGCGAAGTTTCCATAGACGACAGGAGCAGCAGGACATCCCAAAAAAGGTGAGGCACGGCAAGGCTGACTTGACTGTTGCACTTTACGTAGACGAATTACTAAATTAACATGTGTAAATTCAGAGGTCGGTCAGTCGACATTCACCTTAAAAAAGGTTCCCTCAGTTGGGTTCATGTCACCATGTTGGAGCCGCCATGGAAATCACACTAGAAAAGAACTGGATCATTGTAGTGATCCGTCGGGAACTGAATCCCAAAACTTGCAATTAAACAAGATAAGTGATATATATATATATATAATAATAATAATATAATAATAATTATATGTATATATATAATAATATATATACATTGTGGGACTATGGTGGCCATCAGCTGCGACTTAAATGCGCCCAGGTGCACCACCAAAGTCCCGCAGGTACGTTTGCACGGGTCCCGGGGAGGTGTCTTGGTTGATCAGCGGCCCCCCGGGACCCCGGCGACCCCTTGCTTTAATATAATATTAAAAATGAGCCGCCGGCGAAGTTTTACGTCTGTTCAGACGTTCTACACACAGACGCACATAATTTGCGTTTATATGCATGGCATATCAACCATACTCAGCTCACACACACACATAATCATGCATGTATATATATATATAATTATATATTATATATATATACTTTATTATACTTTGGGACTTTCGGGTCACTTTTGCCCTCTTTGAATTGCTTTTGGCTAGCTGCTGTCAAGAACTGCTCTACGTTGAGTTGAGCAGCGTTGAGAGCAACGTTGAAACTGACAAGATTTGTTTCCACGAAGTTGTTGTTGGCGGCGTGAAATAACCTGTTGCACATGGCATCACACGGCTGCTAGGCTGGCAACATTTTTGTACCATTGACGTGGCACCTCTTAACGCAAATCGTTAGGTCACACCGTTCAATCAGCACAAGAGGGAAGATTCACCGGAAAAATAAGGAAATCTTCTCTTGGCATAAAAAAAATGTGTCAATCCAACTAGTTGACAGCAATGCGGAGTGGCAGTGGAGAGGCTGCTCCTGAAACATTTGTACCCCATGGACTTTATGAGACTTGAGTTGGACATATTTGGAAGTGCTTTTGGAAAAACATGGGCCGAAACAAGATGATCAGAAGAACAACGGCTCAAAAAGGGCAACTTCCTTTTCAAAGACTCTTGCTCACTGGGTACCCGTAATATTGAAGGCACGTGCAATCACTCACACACACACACAAGTTCGTTGCATTTCCTTGCATGCTCTGTTCTGAGGTGCAAGACCCTTACCTAGAACCCTCACGGAGCAAACCTGTGAAATGCCAATTTGGGTCGATGCGAGTCATGCCATGCTGCCTGAGTACTACACTTGCTTTCCTGCCTTCCACTCTCATGTTCTTGACCAACGGGAAGGCTTGTCCAGAGTCTGTAGTCACATCTACTGTAAAGAGTTTGATGGCCATGGGCCATGGTCGATCATTCACTACATTTCACCACTACGGCCTTGAGACATCTTGTTAAGACCTAATTACTTTCTTCGACTGATCCCCACCTTGAAACACTATTCTGAAATAGTTTCTGGCATTCTGACATACCATTGATACCATCTGGAAGTATATACATATATATATATATGTCACTTATTCTGACATTCTATCTGACATTCTTCCTGGTATATATATATATACTTTTTGACATTCTATGTGACATTCTATCTGGCATCTATTCTGACATACTTTCTGGATCTTTCTGGGATGTATTCTGACATACTTTCTGGCATGTATTCTGACATTCTTCTGGCATTCCATCTGGCATCTATTCTGACATTCTATCTGGCATCTTTTCAGGCATTCATTCTGGCATTCTTTCTGGCATCTGTTTTGACATTCTCTCTGAGCTTCTTTCTGGCGTTCTATCTGACATTGTCTCTGGCGTCTGGCTGAGGTCCGGCAGTGCCCACTGAGCTCTGGAGCTTGCGGTTGAGGTCCGGCAGTGCCCACTAATCTCTGGAGCTTGCGGTTGAGGACGAGGAGGAGAAGAGGAGAAGAGATCTAGAGACCCTCACCTGGCAGGTGGGGAAAAACAAATGAAAACAATTCTTCTGTACTTCATCATCCTCATCAATTCTCTCAAGTGACAGCAGCGCTTGGCGCCATTTCCCCTGGCGCAGCTGCGAAGAGATCTTCTTCGTCACCCGGACAACATCTGCCTTGTGGCTTTTTGACGCAGAGATCTTGAGAGCAAACAATTTGAAACGCACAAATGTGCCTCGGGGACTCTTCCGCCGCTCATCCATGACAGAGATCCGAGAGTGTGAAAACATCAGCCGTATTCGGTAATTATTATGTTGCTTCAATTCAAAAATGGCTGTGAACAACTTGCGCTTGCTGGCGTATGCTTCATCAGCTGAAATGTTTCGAGTCCTACAGTCCTACATGTTCGTTCCAGCATAGCGGCATAGCGAAAAAAACGTGGCATACAGGAAAGGCAGGTTCTTGAGACAATCTGGTATGTTGTGATGCTGCCTAATGTTTGTTCCTCGAATCACCGGGATAGATGGGAGAGTGATGGAACATGAGCCCTACGTCTGGATTCACAGAAGTTCTTGCTTTTGGCATATTTTGGTACTGAGCTTGGCATTTGGCAATGTGTGCCGACTACATTGTGGATCATGAAGGCTTCTACTTGCCAAAACTATGCAACAATTTTTGGGTGTGTCAAGCAGCTTGCTGGAATGCTGCTGTATCTGCTGTGATGAAACCCGATCCAACCTCTACCATGATGCCATCAGCTATGCAATGAACAAATACGTTTTTTTTCCCTCCCGCTTGCCCTTAAGTCGCCCCGCACTCTTCCCGAGTGCGTGCAAACCCACTAGAATTGGACATCGTTTAAACATGTAAGCTCCAGCAGCGTAATGACACAATCACAGCAAGTCCAGCAACTTCCATTCTACCTTTACTGCAGACACATTTCCTCAAACTGTCAACATGATCAACATGGAAGGTCATCGCACTATGTTTCTTTGGGAAAGAACATGGTTGCCATCCAAATGCTGGAAGCTTACTGCCCCTCTCAGGCGTGATGCAACACCCAAGGCTACCCCGATCTGTGACGGTGAAACATACGGCAACCGCTCGCCGCAAATCTTCTCATTTCTAAGCATTCTGAGCCTGGAGCAGGTGACAAGTGACAAATCCCTCTGTGCCAAAAATCGGACACTAGACTCGTGCAAAGGTGTTAATTATAATCTATTGGCCAAAAAAACACCAGAAACATGTCTCAATTGCAGCTGGAACCTGATCTTTTGAAGTTTGTTCAACGAGCTACCCCGACCGTCACTCCCCGACCACATAGACCTTGATTAGACAAAAACAACAGAAACTAAGTTTGGGTCCATGCAGTCAAGCATGGTTCATGATGCGTCCCACTGTACCAACAACTAAAATCAACTATATAGATTTAAATAAAACACGTGTGTATATATATATGTATATATGTATATATATGTAGAGATATGATATGCACTTATTTTCACATATAATATGATGTAGCCTCCCAGAATCTATCACATCCTTCACCAGCACCACATCCCAGCAAGCCTGGGTGACTGTGTCTGCATCCAGCTCTTTCAATTTCTCAATGGCCCATTCTGGTGCAGTATCATCGCACCAAAGGCCTGACATGATTGTGTCAAAATGTGTCAAACGCTGTAGGGTTGAATGCTGCCAGAATCAAACTGCTACGGTCTACGGTGCTTTTGTTTTGACTCCCAAGGGGCTGTAGTGTGGTGAGGAGAGGATGGTGGTTGGGACGATGGTTGCCACTATTTGCCACTTGTAGCACATTTTTCCGGTTTGCTTCCCTCCCTATGGACTACTTTTTGGGGTACGGGAGGCGATCGTTGCATATCAAACATTTGCAACAAAACCAAACACGTTCCGTCCATGGTGGAAAGCCTGGGATGTCAACCCGGATTAATACACCCTGATTTATTAATTATGGTGGTACCACCAAATGGTGACAATCTGATACTAAAATGGTACCCCCCCAGATCAAACAGCCTAGGCCCTAGGGCGTTATTTGCCCAGGGCTGACAGCATAACAAGAAATTAGGTGCAAACATTGACGAAAGAAAGCAGCAAAACACAGAAGTTCCGACAGGGTGCAATCCTTGACTAAGCTTCGTATCAAACCCGCAAGGCAGGAGTGAAAGAATGGTAGAATATGATAGAATATGTAGAATTGAATAATTACACCCATACGCCAAAGTCCTTGCAATGTTTGCGTTTGACAGCTATTCCCAATCAAAACGCTCGCCACGACCCCTGTCCCGGCACAGACCTTGCAAAACCCCTTTCCCCATTGGAAACGCTAGCTTTAACAAGCCTTGACCAAACTATCATGGTTCTATTCGTTTTTGATCCAATCCCATCGGAACGCCGGTTTCCAACGGGCCTTTTTTCGTGGGCACTGTTGACGCCCACAAACAAAAACGCGAAGCAGGCCCTTTTCCTAGTTTGTATACTGCAGGATGGGTTCTGATAAAGGAAAAAAAACGAGGTCCAAAACGAGGTCCAAAACGAGGTCAAAACGAGGTACGGAAAAAGCCCCGCATCTACACACATGGACTTTGGCCCGCAAGCCGCAAACCTGCCCTTCCTTGGATCATTGGTAGCGAAACAATGACAATTTGCAGAATCCCAGCACACCGCCATGGCAGTGTAGAGATGATAATCCCAGCGTTGTGTAGAAGTACCCGGAAACAGCAACAGCAGCAGCCGTCGAACCAGCAGCCGCAGCAACAGCAAGACGCCAGTAGCTGCAGAACCCAACAGCAACCATCCCAAACACAATGAGAACGCAACTAGCAAGATTAAAGCACTATGCTAATAGTAAAACAACGCCCTACCCCAAACACAACCTAAACGCCGCTTCGCCACTTTAGGTCTACATGAGATAGTAAAACAGCAACCTACCCTAAACACAAGCTAAACGCCGCATCGCCACGACTTCCACAAAAGCCTTCCCCCAAGCTAATTTCAAGATTTTTGGGATTTCGCCACGACTTGGGCAGTTGGGAGTAAAATGTCAATAGTGTACGGGAACCTCCTGTAAACATGGGTGCCTCCGCCCCATTTGCCTTTCAACTTCATGACAAAGGAGGAAGCTCTCCAAAGAGTTCCGCCTAAATCCAATTGTTATTTTTTTTCCACCCCCCTAAATCTGCCGGCGCGCGTCAGAAACATAGGGTGAGGGGGGGTCCTCCCACCAGGTTTCGGCGAGGAGCTGGGGGAGGGGGGGGTGGGCCGTCCGCGGCCCAGCGCAGCGGTCAGGCGGCTGCCGTAGATCGTGCCCAGGCTGGTTCAGTTCGGGCGCGTGCTCGGGCGAGGTGCCGGACGAGGTGCACGGCTTCGGAAGACCACCTCCAAACCAAACACTGCAAGACGGCAGCGGGTGCTGGATTGGAATTCAGGGTAGGTCTGGGTGAAGTTTCGGCGTGCGGCTTTGTGGAGTGTGACACCGGGTTCACCGGCGGCTCTGGGGCGGGGTTCGCCGTTGCGGTGGATGGGGCTCACCAAGGTAGCGTCGATTGCGATTTGCGCGCCGTGCCACAGCGGCAATCCGCTAACGAGGACTTCGATCGCACGTGCGTCGGGGGGAGGAGAGGGGAGGTTCATGTCCCGCAGGAAAATGTTTGTACGGACAGGGCCCCCTGCTTCGCGGCATATCCTGGCCACGGCGCGTTCCACAGGGATGGAGCGAAGGAATCCGGAGGTGGCACAGGCGGCGCGATGGTCTCCCAAAGAATCAAGGGCGCCGCCGCAGCTGCAGCGGTGGTTGAAGGGGTAAGCGGAGGGTGTACTCCGGATATCTCCGGATTCGCAGGGTACACGGTGAGAGAGCGACTCGCATAGGGACCAGCCTGGGAATGCAAGAGCGCGCGCGAGGAAGGGTCTAGGTCAGAAAGGAGTGCGGCAAGCTCGTTGCGGTCTTGGCGAGGCGTTGCCACCCACAGGGGTAGTCTCCAGTGTCACGCGGGAGGCCCTGAGGGGTTGCGGGCCCGGCAAGGTGAGGGTGTCCCATGCAGGGGGTTGGAAGCCTTGGGCGCGAAGGGCATGGGTCGCTTGTGTTGCTTCTATGAGGGGGTGCACTTCTCCGCGCAAGAGGTGAAGGATCCTGTCTGCCGCGGCTGGTAGCCGGCGGTGGATGGCGGGAAGGCTGTCGGCCCAGGACTGCTTGGCGGCTAGCATGAGCCGACCGTAAGCCGAGGCCGCCGGCGGCGAGGGGGAGGCGGGCGCGCTGTTGGGCTTGGATGGGAAGGGGCGTTCCTTCGGTGAGATGCGGGCAAGGCACGCGGCGATGGCGGTATCATGCGCCTGTGCGAATTTATCAATAGTCTATAATATACAACCGTCAGAGTCAGAGGTTCCAAAAGCATCCATGAGAAAATACAAAGAATGGAAGGAAAGGAAAGAAGGAGGGAAGGAAACATGTTCTCTCCATCCATTACTGTAGTTGAAAAAGCAAGCATGAGAACACAATCCAATGAACATGATTTGAAATTCTCATTTGCAGTCAGAATCCCTAATTCTGGGAATGTTTGATGAAATCCACCCCGAATGGCGCCCGTCAATTGTTTTTGGGGGAGGCCGCTGGCTTCGACTGGAGATGTACTTCGAGGTCAACTGGAACTTCTTTCCACTTGTGACCACAATGTCATCTTAAGTTGCATTAAGTTTCTGAACCCACAGGATATCACAAATTCATACAAAATTACACTCTTCCATACCAATCATTACCAATCCACCATGAGCCTTGCACAAAGTTCGATCTTTTCATCATTTTGGTTGTCCATTGCTGGGGTCATTGCAGTGGCCCGTGCATGGATATCATGGATAATGCAGCCCCTGAAATGCGCACCTTCGCGAGTGTCGCTCTTGATGAAGTCTGGGTGGCCTGGATGGAAACCGCCCAACCTTGGCCGTCTATGGCCATGTGGCGCGCAGAAAAAAAAGAAAGATAGGGATAAAAACTCCAAACAGCAAAGCTTTGCATTGCAGGCATTGAACCATTTTAATCCATTATAGTTCATTTTCACTTTTTGCTACCTGATGTACAACTTGTCCTAGGCCAATTTGAGGTGCTGAACCATGTTGAACCAACAGGTTGCATCGAATAAAACGCTATTGCTCAGAAGGTCACTGCTGTAGGGTGGAAGCAAAATGAAAGAGGTGTAGAGATGCGTAAAGAATCGTAAAAATGTGTATTTCTGTGTATTGTATCAGTGTTGTCTAGCCAATAGTGATACCTTGGCAATAGTAGAAACTTTTTTTCCCAACTCCAGTTTTATCTCCAATACTAAAAGTCAATTAGCTTATATAATTCGATTTTAGTATTGCCAAAAAACTCATGTTCTGATCTTGTCCAGAGGGCATGGCCAATAGTGGCCCCAACATGGCAATAGTAGAAACTTTTTTTTTTCCCAACTCCAGTTTTTTCTCCAATACTAAAAGTCAATTAGCCTAATTTAATTTTAGTATTGCCAAAAAACTCATGTTCTGACCTTGTCCAGAGGGCATGGTATAGTTTTTCAGATGTTTGGAGAAAGCAAAGTAAAGCAAAACCCTTTTCAAAGCTGCAAGCACTTTACATTAATGAACGCTTAGATTCCAGAAATCTGATCCAATTACCAAACAGCTGATTTCCTTATAAAACCCTTATTAAAAACAACAAGAAAACAGGTCCACAAAGGGTATCCCCTTTGCAAGCCCCAGAATAGCAATAATAAACCTGCACCAGGCATGGCAATAATGAATTCCAATTGTGCTTCCCCTGGTTTTGTTTTCAGATGTTTGGAGAAAGCAAAGTAAAGCAAAACCCTTTTCAAAGCCAAATCCATTCAGAATCCATCAAAAACCCAACAAAACCATGGAGAATCTATCAGATACATATCATGATCCCAGCCATAGGGTTCCAGGAATTTACTATTGGAATGCTGACCCCCCCTAAAAAAAAGGAAAATTTTCAAAAATTTAGGGGGGGAGAGTTTTATTATTAGGCGGCCAACATTAGACAGAATTGGCTGTTTCGCGGCGAAGCACTTCTTCGCTTCTCTACAGTCCAGCCAGCCCATCCTTAGCTTTGCATTTGCTGGATGCCGATTCAAATCATGAGAACAGCGACAATGACACGAACCCAACACATCAACACCGTCCCAACATGGCAACTGTCAGGCCCTCCCAAAGAGCGCACACCTTCTGAAAAGGTCTATTGCATACATTACTAAGAGGAGCCGCCGCACAAACCTAGTTTCTCACTTCATTGTACCCACATTGGTCGCATTGCAATTGCTTTCCTGAAAGCACCATTCTACACTGCCCACGCAAAGGATTCCATGTTGGTTTCCAAATCTTCCAATGGTTTCCGTTTCCAAGCTAACTCTGTCAGGATCACAATGTTGGGCTGAGATCCTATTGCCAGAGTGTGTTCCAGCCATGCTGCCATACCCTATTTCGCTCTAATTTTGATAATTTTGAATAATTTTGACATATTTTGACGGGGCACTCGTCTGGCCCCAACAGTTCTTTCCACAAGCGTTCGATCTCAGTGGGATCGGTCAACTTCGGAGAGAAATCAGGGGACTGAAGAGGATCCACAGAATCGCCAACTTTCTCCTGGGATTCCTGGGCAAAGCACAAAGGCTATGAGCGAATTGGATTTCATGAACACAACATGCAAACAGGTTTGCAATGGAACGCAATATAGTTGTAATTCGATACTAGAATATACATATGAATATACTAGACATATAGATATATACATTATGTGTATATAAATATAAATATATACATATATAATCATACATATATATAATTATATATATATATTTATACACATGGAAACATATGGAACGACGAGAGCCGGCGGGGTTTACCGTTGAAACTCCAGACCGATGACATCTGGACCGCATCTTACAATATCTTGCAGTATCTTACAGTAGGATATGAATCTTCCAGCACTCCTGCAGGTGAGATTCTGGAGTGGCCAATTTGTCTTCAATTTCCATCAACTTGGTCGCAACCCAATCTGGAGTGTCGTAGCTGTCTAACCAGAGCGGCATCTCATCTTCTTTGTGCCTGAAGTCAGGAAATCTGGGGCTACGCTTCTTTGTTCGAAAGTCTTCCCATTCATGTGGAGAGTCGATCAAGCCTTGCCATAAGTGCTCTTTTGCGGAACTTGCTCGAGTTGAGGAGGATGAAGTGGCCAATTTGTCTTCCATTTCCATCAACTTGGTCGCAACCCAATCTGGAGTGTCGTGGCTGTCAAACCAGAGCGACATCCCATCTTCTTTGCGCTTGAAGTCAGGAAATCTGGGGTTACGCTTCTTGGTTCGAAAGTCTTCCCATTCATGTGGAGAGTCGATCAAGTCTTGCCATAAGTGCTCTTTTGCGGAACTTGCTCGAGTTGAGGAGGACGAAGTGGCCAATTTGTCTTCCATTTCCATCAACTTGGTCGCAACCCAATCTGGAGTGTCGTGGCTGTCAAACCAGAGCGACATCCCATCTTCTTTGCGCTTGAAGTCAGGAAATCTGGGGTTACGCTTCTTGGTTCGAAAGTCTTCCCATTCATGTGGAGAGTCGATCAAGTCTTGCCATAAGTGCTCTTTTGCGGAACTTGCTCGAGTTGAAGAGGATGAAGTGGCCAATTTGTCTTCAATTTCCATCAACTTGGTCGCAACCCAATCTGGAGTGTCGTAGCTGTCAAACCAGAGCGGCATCCCATCTTCTTTGCGCTTGAAGTCAGGAAATCTGGGGTTACGCTTCTTGGTTCGAAAGTCTTCCCATTCATGTGGAGAGTCGATCAAGTCTTGCCATAAGTGCTCTTTTGCGGAACTTGCTCGAGTTGAAGAGGATGAAGTGGCCAACTTGTCTTCCATTTCCATCAACTTGGTCGCAACCCAATCTGGAGTGTCGTAGCTGTCTAACCAGAGCGGCATCTCATCTTCTTTGTGCCTGAAGTCAGGAAATCTGGGGCTACGCTTCTTTGTTCGAAAGTCTTCCCATTCATGTGGAGAGTCGATCAAGCCTTGCCATAAGTGCTCTTTTGCGGAACTTGCTCGAGTTGAGGAGGATGAAGTGGCCAATTTGTCTTCCATTTCCATCAACTTGGTCGCAACCCAATCTGGAGTGTCGTGGCTGTCAAACCAGAGCGACATCCCATCTTCTTTGCGCTTGAAGTCAGGAAATCTGGGGTTACGCTTCTTGGTTCGAAAGTCTTCCCATTCATGTGGAGAGTCGATCAAGTCTTGCCATAAGTGCTCTTTTGCGGAACTTGCTCGAGTTGAAGAGGATGAAGTGGCCAATTTGTCTTCCATTTCCATCAACTTGGTCGCAACCCAATCTGGAGTGTCGTAGCTGTCAAACCAGAGCGACATCCCATCTTCTTTGCGCTTGAAGTCAGGAAATCTGGGGTTACGCTTCTTGGTTCGAAAGTCTTCCCATTCATGTGGAGAGTCGATCAAGCCTTGCCATAAGTGCTCTTTCGCGGAACTTGCTCGAGTTGAAGAGGATGAAGTGGCCAACTTGTCTTCCATTTCCATCAACTTGGTCCCAACCCAATCTGGAGTGTCGTAGCTGTCAAACCAGAGCGACATCCCATCTTCTTTGCGCTTGAAGTCAGGAAATCTGGGGTTACGCTTCTTTGTTCGAAAGTCTTCCCATTCATGTGGAGGGTCAATCAAGTCTTGCCATAAGTCATCCTTGGAAGAAGGAGGTTTCCATAGGTTGCCTTCCTCATTCAGCCGCTCCTCAACCCATGCAGGAGTTTCTTCGTTATTAATCCACAGCGCCTTGCCATCTTTCTCCCTTTTGAAGTCTGGGAATTGTCTCGTTTTCTTGTCAGCCCTGCAATCGACCCAGTGATCCGGTGAGCTAAACAAATCCTCCCAGAGACTGGCGAAGCAATGGCAGCTCCAAATGGATCCAGCAACAAGCAGAACATGCCACGCCCGCGGCTTGCTTCGGCGAACGGAGGTTCGACGGGGCGCCATCAAGGCCAGGCTGCTGGGCTTCACAATACTCAAACCAACTGCAAAACATGCACTCAACACTCTGCGTCGAGCTGCCAGCGATTACTCCTGAGATTTAGGACAGAAGTGACAGAAGTGGTCTCAACATGTCAAAGCAGGCAATAAAGATAATAAAGGATAATTACATACAAGTACTTGAACAAGTGGACACACACTGCCATGATCTCTCTTTTCGTCATGAATTCACCAAGCATAGCCGCCGTAGCCTTTCATGATCGTGCAGGCGGGTAGGAGGGCTTATGGATTTGCTGTGCTGAGATGATCTGATGTGCTTCAAACAGGCCAAACAAAACCAAATGTTATCCATACTTCTGATCTGTCCATCTTCTGTTACAAACCATGCTAGAAACTCCTAAGAGTGCACTGAACATGAGACATCTGATAAGGTCGATTGTTCAAGCATGTAGTATACGTATGTATACGTGTGTATTTTTTTCTTTTGTGCTTATTTGTCTCATCCTTTCACGTGAAGCCCTTGTCACTAAAATCTGACTCCGAGACCCGAACGAGCTACAAATTCTTGGGCCATTTTGGCCCAAAAGGGAAACTGTACATTCTCTGTTTTTGCTGCGTTACGTTCACCATTTTTCCCGATTGGTTATCGTCTACCTCTGTCGGCGTTCTAGCAGGTTTGTAATTGCACACTTTTCAGGCTGAGAATGTGAGTTCACGAACTACTTGTTCACACGGCCAAGCAGATATGACCTATATATTATAATATATTAATATATATTATATATACGCAAAACAAGGCAACGCTGCAACAAAGGCTCGGTCCGTTATCAAGTGTCTTTGCCATGCCCATGCGTCGAATACGATCAGCTCAAATTCTTAAAAAGGTGCCTCCGTTCAATATGTTCAATTCAATTCTTGTCTTGGATCTGCTTGGCCACCGCTTGGTGAACGGAAAACGTGTGCTTCTTGCTGCCGTGCTCGAACAAATTGGCGGTCACAGAAGCTGGTACATGAGCCGATTCTGTAGCAAAACTGACCTTGGCATGCTGGCAACATGGCAAAATACGAGATGTTGTGCCTTACTCGAGCGCTAGCATTGCATGTCTGGCCATCTAGATCATTCTATTATGATCTAGCTCTTGGCAGCAGGCTGGCCCATGACCATCGCACTCCTCGGTTGGTTCAAGCTGCTACATGTAGAGGTGCCGCAAACAACTGGCTTGAGGGCAAAGGTGAGCATTTGGGAGGGGGTGACTGCATGTTGTGTTTCAGGCTGTTTCAGGCAAAAAAAGCGATAAACATGTGCACTACCATGCACTACCTACATTATCGGATATCGTTAAAAACACATTCAGATGCGTCATGCAAGGTCAACTCTTAGCCTTATCACACCTTGTCACATTTCCATACATTTCCACCACCCAGACAAGCACCAAACAAGCCGTGGCTTGAGCTCCAGACTGCACAGCGCTGGACGCCTCTGCCTGTCTCAGAGCGCGGACCTGCAGAGCTTCGTGCAAAACCATCACATTCACACAAAAGATCACACATAATTTCATGCAGCATATGCTAATCATCATTGCACGCCCTGGCCGCGAGTCTGTTGCGATTTCCGACTGTGATACGGTGTGCCTCGGTGTTGTCTTGCACCACTGGTTGTGCAACATCCAGCTCTGCAGAGTCCTCCGGAATTTTAGTGAACTTAAGGGAGCAAAGTCACTCCAACCCAAAGATCCCAAAGGGCAAAAAATGACAGAATGATGATGAATCATGTCAGAATTGTCACCCTTCGATGATTTTCCTACGTCAAACTAAAAATGGCATCAGCCTTTCGGTAGCTCCTCCGCTGCCGGAGCGACGAAGGCCGACGTGTCCGCATCCGACCTGCGCAGGAATGCCAAAAAGAGCTCCTCACTGATGCTTACCAACCATTGCTGGAAATCTTTGGAGACTGCCCAAGAAAAACTTCCTCCCGAGTTTCTAGCCCAGTGATTGCTTTAAGCCAAAGGTGATTGGCAAACAGGTCAACTGTCACAATCATTATCATGGTATCTTATATTATCTCTCTCTTGCCCTCAGCGCCATGGTCCTTGACTGATATTTGAAGAAACATCCTATCTCTCGTATCATCATCTTTCTTCATCTTTATTGAAATATTTATCTTCTTTTTTTTCATATTTTTTCTATTTTTTTCTATCTTCATCCTCTGCCACCAGGGGGGACCAGGATGACCAGGTCCAGGCGCCTGGAAGGCGCCGGCTCCGGCTTTGGCTCCGACTTTGGCTCCGACTTGGAAGGCTCTGAAGGCTCCGAAGGCTCAGGCGCCAGGCCAAGTGCCACGGCTTCCTGACAACATCTGACAACTTTCAGGCCATGGCTGAACCATCTGAGTTTGGAAAATGTTGTTTTTAAATTTAAAAACATGTTGGAACATTGATGAACATTGTAACATGATGTACCATGTATACAAAAATCTGGGAAAACCGAGGAAATTTGCAAACATTTTTGGTTCAATCCGCGACCTATTGATGGATCCATTCATACCTCTTCTGTGCACAGTTGTTCATGTAATTGTATGGATGCATGTCTGATGATCATATTCGTAGCATGTTTCTTATGTGTCTTGATGGTTCTTCGTTGATCTTCGTCTATGTTTATATATGCTGAGACAGTTCCTCTGTACGTCTACATGTCCATGGTAGTGTGGAGGTCATCAGCCGCGTTAACCACAATTCCCAGCCTCCTTCTCTGCCCTCGTCTCAGCAACAGAAGGTTTGACAAATGCAGACTCCCAAACCTGCCAGGCAAGCAACAGCAAAGTCCGAAGCAAGGGCAACATGGGCAAAACAAGTCCCAAATTGCTGGCCTCTTCCTTGATGGCCTTCCGCAGAACCACCTACACAATAGCTGGTCAGCATGGGAGGTCCGTAGCTCCCGGTGCTACATCTCTATTCCCTCTCTTCCCTCTCTGGCCATCTGGTGAAGTTCAGCTTGCCTGAAGGCCATCAGTTGCATGGGTATGGGTCAAAGTCTAAGCCCCACAAAAACCGAGGATTTTGATGTTTTTTGTATCAACCATCTATTCCACTTTTGACCCATAGCCACATTCTATGACATCACCTAGCAGTCTGGCCATCGGCCAGCGCCTGCAGCTCGGAATGATCACCTGCCCCAAGGGATCTCATAAACTTCGTGATCCGAGCGGCTTAAATGTGCATCTTGCCGCATCTTGCCCCGAGTGATGATACTGCTAGTCAATGTCTGTCACCTGTCTGTCACCTGCAAATTTGCAGAACCCAGGGATACCCAGGGTATCTTTGGCTCCGTGCCACCACTGTCGATGACATCAGCGTAGCTTTGTCGCAAGTCCACTGCCTCAAACTATCTATTGAAAAATATGGAAAGCTGAAGTGTGCAGGACCAGTGGAAGATGGGTGGAATTTGGATGAATTGATATACAATTTCGCACACATTGCTGTATGAATGAGGCTGTGGGTCTGTGCTGCTAGTGTAAGACCGGATGGAGTTAGGTCTGAGGGCCATCAAAATGGCATCAAAAATATTCAAATATCATCAAGATGGCTACAACAAGTTCTGAAAGTCCCCTGCATGTCCCGTTCTGCACATTCCCAGCTTGGGGATCTTGGGGCGACCGGACGCCACATAGATTCCGCCGTAAGGAGCGTCGGCACCAGCGGCTTGGAGTCGAGGTGCCAGAGCCTCGGCATGGGATGCATTTTGCGTGGGGAAATCATCTCCTTGGGGCTCCTTGACATCTGAAATCAATGTAATCAATGGAAATCATGTGAATCTGCACTGCAAGGCAGTATGATGTGCAAATATTCTCGCAGCTGTTGGGTCTGCTCCAATCTGAAATACTCTGAAGACCCAGCATGCAACCCACCCTTTCGATCCCTTTTTGGCCAGAAGTCTTGGGCGACGCAGTGCAAACTTTTCGTTCGTGCAGATCTTATGGCATGCTTTCTTTGCCCTGGGAGGTATTTGGGTGATTAGCTCCTGCATTTGGTGGATCTCGGGTCCAAGTACAATTCTGATTAATATACTTCTCTAGCCCATATTGCCCCTTATATATCCATTATATAATAAATGCCAATTTCAATGATATCTGATATCATGTGCAAAATCGGGAGAATGGTGCGCAAGCCATGGAAACACTTCTTCTTCCAAACAAATCCGTTCATGTATGGATAATTGCTCTCTTGTTTGGCATCAAATGTAATGGATGGCATTGAATGGCATTACAGTATATTACACAGTAAATGGATGTAAATGGCGTGAATATGTCCACGATGTTGAGCAGTGATGCACAGGCAGTGGGCTGGAACAAATGCCGAATTCGAGTTTTGTCATGAGCATTGCCTACAGGTAGCTAGCGTGATGGCTGCTCCATGGGGCGTAGCCTTTTGGCCAGCATACCAAATTGATCCAGTTACGCAGTGCAGGACATTTCATGGTGGTTCAAACATTTGATTTCTTCTGGTGCTCAGATTAGGCCACTTTCCTCTGTGCAAATTCGGAAGAGTGTTATCACGTGTCATCAAATATATGTAATTATGTAATTATATGCGGGTGATTGCTTGTTGGATTGCTGGGCCCTAGGCCATTTTACCACCATGCTATGCCAGAATGTCAAGTGGAAAACAGGCAGCTAAACATATATAACTCTTGTCAGTGACACGATAGGACCGATAGGACTGTCGGATGCGAAGAGACAGGCAGCTCCACTGCCGAGCTTCACAAGTGGTTCCCTAGGGTCTGCCAGGACATCCTCGAAGCACATTTCACCGCACTTCACTACATACATCTACATGTATACTATAAGTATCCGTAAGTCAGTGAGAATAGTGAAAACCTAAGCAACATTATGCAACGACCTCGCCGGATGAAGCTTGTGTGTCCTCTGCTTACCCTCTCTCTCCTGGTTTTACTATGTTTTTCGAAATCCGAGGAGCAAAACGCAATGAAGCCGGTAGCAGTTAGAATGAAGAAAAGAACCAACTCTCATTCATATTCACTGGTTCGCGGGGAATTGTTCGATCAGCTCCTACTGCAAGCTGACTCTTGGCTGGCGCGGCGAACCCCATTGTCAGCAGGTGTCCAAGCATTTGAGCGTCGTGGAGCGTCGTTTTAGACGCATCGACGTCGGACGGAAATGGGAAGCCCACCTATCCTGGCTAGTACAGGATCTTTCAGCGACTGAAGCCAGCACAACATGACTTTGGGAAAGGCTGCAAAGCAGGCTTCAGCTTCATAGCTCATCATGCTCATCCAATACATACACACATAGTGTATGTGTACATTAATATATATATATAATATAATAAACATATATAAACACCTGTATGCGCAGTATACAAGACTGTGGTGTCTGTGTGTAAGGCGCGGGTCTAAGGCACGTCTTTGGCTTAGCCTGTAGCGGCTATGGCGTTTCTCAGGTTCTTGCTAATGTGGGAGACGTTTTCTCTCATGGAGGCAATCTTGTCTGGCCTCAGCGCTTTCAGTGTAAGTAATCTCAGACTGGTCCATATGCCTTAGCCGGGGAGTGCTCGCTTGCCTCAGTTGAACCGAACACCAGGAATGCAAATCATTGAAACGTATAAAAAGAAAGTGTTTCACAAAAAGCCGGTTGAAAATTGAAAAGTAGTAGATTCTGTATATAAATGAAAATCAGAGCAAATTTTCAAGGACTTGCATCCTACCCCTGCTATCAAAATTCACCAACTTGCATAATGTTCTGCTTGCAAACCACCCTCAAGGCTTAGAAATCTGGGCTTGTTCACTCACTAGGGGGAAATACTTTCTTCCTCCATGTTCCGACAAAGAAAACGATCTGCTGTGATCTCCAAGCTGCAGCAACTCCACCGGTGGAGCTTGCCATCTGGTAGGCCTTCGGAGGAGAGTGGTGCTTGATGTCAAGGCCGGTAGATTCGGTCTCCTGCCGTCAGCTAGGAACCAGCAGCAGCTTCAGAAGTGATTTAGCCTGTTCTAAATCAGAGTTGATTTCCTTCTGACAGACTATTGGCATCTGGTTTCCTAAGGAGCCACTTTTCCCAAGCACTCAACAGACTCAACAGTTCAACATTCTGAATCTTGGCTCCTCTCAACCCTCGCTGTTTACACCTAGATGATTTCTGTGGCACTTCTTCATGTGTTTTACCCGTCTCTTAGATCTTGGGAGGAAGATAAGGAAGACATGAGAAAAAACATTGAAAAAGCAAGCCTGCCCTTTGCCCACCGCAGCTGCAGCCTCATCAATTCGCAGCAAGCCAGTTTTCTTGAGGATGAAGAAAGCCAAAAAGGAGAAGCTTCCAGCCCAAACGATGACCTGCAAATGCAAGTCGAAAAGGACTTGAGATGACTTGAGAAAGGTGCTCCATGCAACAACACAAAGAGGCAATGTGCATGTAAACCAGTGCAGTGTCTCTGAGTTTGCAAGTCTCTAGCGGGCACAGCACGGTAGATCAGCTCACATTGTTCACCTATCCACACTTTCCGGAGTGCTCCAGAATGGAAAAAATACCATTTATCAGACCTTTGAGCCAAGGTGCCATAAGGATCAGGATAATGTTGGCAGCCACTCCAGTTCCTCCAATGTTTTGCCTGCATACGTTCGCATCGTCTGTCATGCAGTCGAATCCATTCCAGCCATGGTAGTGGTTCATGCCTGCGCCCCAGTCGAAGAGGCCTGGTGCAAGTACCGCGCCCATTTGGACATGACTTTAACGTCTCTAAGATGTTGGAGCACCCGACAATGATCGACAATCCGCGCACGATCGTGCTATATCGTGCTCTTCTCCCGTTGCCCGCTTGATCCACTTGCATGCGCAAAGAATTGCCCATCGGTGGACATGAGTGCAATTATATACTAGTTACTAGTAATATACTGTAGATATAATTGGATGGAATTGGCATCATTAGTGCATTATTAAGTATTATTATATAGAATTCATTAGATATAATTAGCACCAACATGCACCAACCAGTCAACCAGCATCAATTAACCTGGAGAGTGGGCGCTTAATGCGTCGAAAATTTGGCCAAGCTGCTGGCAGCCAACACTCCCCAAATGCCGCAGAAACCGTGGACTGGGCTGGCATCCACAGGGTCATCTATATGCAACTTTTGCAGCAACATGGAGGCGCCTGTTCGTGCACCAAGCACAGCCAGCACATGACACCAAATCACCCCAAGAACTGAGCAACATATCAGCTCAGAATAGATGTTGGGTAGAATGTGTGGCAATATGTGGTCATGCTGTATGGCTTTGATATACTTAGTTACTTAAGTTACTTTATCTTCAGTCATACTTAATCATACTTGGAGGTTTTCGCCACAAATCTGACATGACAAGACAGCTGCTGCAGTGGTCCCAGTCCATGATGCATCTCTTGACAGATCTCGGCAAATGGCAGGGTTTGGGTGGCAGTTCGTTGCAGTGACATAGGTCAATAATGGTCAATATGTCTTCATTTGTTTTGATTTCGCTGGGGCCTTGATACACAAGTGCACCCATGAAGCCGGTGAAGCAAGCGCTGCCACATTCCATGCTGCCACAGCCAGCAGTAATCGACACCAAACCGGCCAGAATGCCTCAGCTCCCATTCATTGAATCATTGCAAGCGGCTGCATTCCCGACAGCATTTAGACTTCTTATATACATCATATGAATCATATGTCATATATCGTCATATTACATTTATGCGCATTCATGAGTGGATCTATATACTGAACTTCAAATTCATTCCCAAGTGCATCAAGACATGCATAGCACTTTTTCGAGCTCAAACCGCACTGTGCAAAGCTGTGGCATGTGTCATCCCTCAGGCGTTCTCCCGGCCAATCAAACGCCACAAAGGGCCACGACTTGAGAGCCACCTCACATTGGTACCATCTGGGACCAAACGACCTGATGCTTTGTGGTCGTGATATTCCTTCTTGGTGTACTTGGTGAAGCCGAACTTATTGGAGACATGAACTTTCTGCCGCCCGGCAAACTTGGCACTGGCACGCCTGAGGGCCTCCACAGCGAATTGAATCTTTTCCTCCTTGGCAAAGGGATGAGCACATATGAGCACTAAAGTATACTAAACTCACATGAAGTCAATAAACATAAATCGCATTAAACCGCATTAAATCGCATGAGACATAAGCGGCCTTGGCACAAGGAAAGTCACATAAAGAATGACAAATAAAGGTATAGCATAAGCATAGAAGGTCCTTCTATGCAATGCAACGTGCTATACTGCTTTGCAAAAACTGCAAGGCATGACCACCACTTTGCCCTCTCAGATGTCCTTGGTGCGAAGTGAGATAAGCACTTGGCCGATGTCCACTCGCGCTGCTGTCCCGTAGGGCTTTCCAAAGGCTCCACGCATGCCACTGGAAAGTCGATCTGCACCCGCACATGACAAAGTCTTGTTGATGCGAAGCACGTTGAACGGGTGAGGTCGGATCCGGATGTGGAAGAAGTCCTGTCACCACGTTGTCACATCTATCGCCATCAACGAGGCCCCTGTGCCAATCTCTGTTGAGTCAAGTTTGCCAGTGATGGGGATCCGCAACAGGATCTGCGACCTTCTGCAACAGCACCTTTAGAAAAAACAATCTATTATATCCCAGCTTAGCCACTTGCATGGTATCCATACACACCTAGGGACCTAGAGCAGGCTTCGGCTGATAGATGCTACTGCAATGGGACTCCGCCTCCCGTCATCTCCTGTCTCCCGCCATCTCCCGCCCCTACACTGAGTTCACTGTCCTTTCCAGCGTTGGTCGCCATGTATTTGTTCACCGCAATACGTGCCGCCTCCAAGGCCTCTGCAGTCAGCTGCTGGTCTTCGTCACACACCAAGTGCGCAGCAGCGGGGAACTCATCGCAGGGCATCTTCTTCTTTCCTTGGAACAGAAGGGCACCGATGGGCACCCAAACATAGCAGTGAAGTTGGCCAATTTCAGAGGGGTAGGAAATTGTTTAGGGAATTATATTTTTAAGGTTTAGTTTTTTTTTGTTTCTGGCTGTGCCTGTTTTCCGTTCTATCTGCAGCATTTTGGAGCTGGAATCTTCCATTTTGCTATTGGCAGCATTTTTTGAGCTGGAACCTTCCATTTTGCTTCTATTTGCAGCGCTGGAACCTTCCATTTTGTTTGCTATTTGTAGCATTTTGGAGCTGGAATCTTGCATTTGTCATGCTATTTGCAAGCCGTTGTTGGTTGTTAGTTGTTGTCTGTTAGTTGTGGGTTGGTGTAGCTGGAGGAACACACCAACAACTGCTGATGGTTTTCTTAGTTTGGGTGTAGGCAGTGCTTGTGATTTCCTTATGCTTGTGGTTTTGGTTGCGGTGAACACCAACAAAGCCATGAAGTCAAGAAACCCTTAATCAACACTTTGCAAAACTGGCAAAACCACCAAGGCCGAAAAAAACAAAAAAAGAGTTCGCGTGGTGGTATGAACAAAATTTTCAGCATTCTGCAACGTCAACTTGCGTTGTGGAGATAAAAACCCTCTCATTTTGCATGGCATCTGCGACATTTGGAAGGAGCATGTCAAACACATTCAAAGAGTCTATGTTTGGACATGATTGGAACAGGTTGCAAACATGATTTTCTCTCCGTTCTGGTATGATGAGTGTATGATGTGCCTCTTATCCGTCAAACTCTTCTAAGGCGAAACATGCGGAGCCATTGATCTTCAATGGCACATTTCCATACATTTCCTGGTTCATAAGTGCTGGAAAGCAGGCCGTGCTCTCTTGTAGGCTGTGAAGGGGCCTGGTTGCAATCCATGTCAAAGTGTTCAGAATCCGTTTCTGTATTTTTTTTACAACAGTAAGCACCGACATTCACATGCATACATACATAATACATATTATAATATACATACTAGGTATCTATAGATATACTTACACGCACTCAGCACATACATATTTGATGTTGTATATTATAATACATCCAGCACACACACATATATTATATATTATCTATATGTATTATATGTTGTATAGATTTGTAATGATTTGTATAGAGTACATTGGCCATACTCTCTAGTTGTCCACATGAACTGTGTCAGCTTGGCTTCCTACATCGAAGATGCGGATCTTGGGATCAGGCACACCTCGGCAATAGCGGGTCTTAGGGTACGGCTTGTTCTTGTTGTAGCGGTAGCACTTTGCCGGTCGCCGACCCATGATGACCTCCTCCAACAGTTGGAATGTGCAGTGCTTGAGCCAAAAACCTGTAATTCCCAGAGACTCAACACACCAGTCTTCGCATCTGGTTTCCAAACAGCACCCCCGGAGGCCGAAGGCAGCCCCAAGGCCTTCCAGCATACCAGGCTCATGTACCCACAAAGCATCACAAAGCAACAAAACATCAGGCTATGATTTTACTTTACAAGCATCTGGAAGCATGTCCAAGCATCACATGCATAGAAAATATGTAGCATCAAAGTCAAACACCATTTTGAACAAAACCCTTTGAACCGACCAAATATGGTCAGATTGCACACCTGTGATACATCTGTATAACAATCCTGAAATTGACGAACGGTATCAAACAGCATCAACCAGTTCCTCACAAATGCCCTATGTGATAAAGAAGGCTGGGAATCGGCCAGTATGGCCAAGCTGGCCAAGTTACCGTTGCAAAGGCCACCGACATCATACTTTCCAGTGATGAATGCCCTGGGCAAAAAGGTAGCAACTTGACAAAGCAGTCAAAGATGTGAAAGCAACTGCAAAACTGCAATGAACATCAATAGTCATCAATTAACAGGGTTCAGGAGGACAGGAAGTCTCTTTTCGTTTCTCCGTCAATTGCTTCCGAGACGCCGGAACAAGAAAACGCACAGGCCACCAGTGGCTGCCGAGATGGTCGTGTTCATAGCCACCTGTGCTGCCATCGCGCCCGTCGAGCCACTCCTCATGCCCAAGGTGGATCCAGGGTTGAAACCATACCATCCTGGGATGCAGTGCGATATCGCGGACAGCTTGGAGCGAATAGAAAATGATGAAAGCGTTGGCTCAGGGGTTGGCAGCAAGTTTTCTCTTGGCACCTTTGTGCAGTTTCACTTATGGCAGACGTATGGAATCTTGAAAGTTTGGAGGTTCACGAGTGGACTGAGTGGACCGAACCAAGAATCCGAACCACAGGCAAAAGGTGCCAAGGACCACAAGTGGAAGGTTGTGGGCCTCAAAACGGCGCCGTGATATCAAGCCCTTGCTCTAACATTTGGGAGTTCTGCGATCAAGATGATGGCCCACCGCAGTAAACAATCGCTGAAATTAATTGAGCAACATATTTACACACTAGTCTACGCACACAAATGTGCGTGTACATATATATATATATATCAAATATACATACAATTATATACGTATATATATATACACACCAAAAATTATATATACACTTGCATACGTATTATAAACCTATACGGTCTATACACATATATATATATATATATAAATAAATAAACAATTTTATGCGTGTATGGCCAATATATAATATAAAAATACAATTATATACACAACTATATACACGTATATATATAATTAATTACACACATATATAACCATATATTGTGGAGTGCGTTGGCTTCTTTATTTGCCATTTCTGTAAAATCCAGAAACTATTTCTTGCACAGGTAGAAACCATTTGCTAAATTCTAGAGACCATTTGCTAAATACTAGAAACTATTTGCTAAATACTAGAAACTATTTGCTGCATACTGGAAACTATTTTGCTAAATACTGGAAACCATTTGCTAAATACTAGAAACCACTTGCTAAATACTAGAAACTATTTGCCAAATTCTGGAAACCATGTGCAAAAAACTAGAAACCATTTGCTAAATACTAGAAACCATCTGCTAAATAAGTAGGATATGTAGAAACTTTTTTCAGGTAAAGTAGAGCATGTAGAAACCATTTGCTAAATCATGTTGATTTCCCAGAAACCATTACTTGAATCAAAGGGGTAATATTTGCAAGTAAAAGTTGATATTGACCATGTTGTCAGGGCAAACCTGGTCAATCTTGGAACACGCATTTGCCAATGGTAGTTTGTGGTGAGAAAGAACTAATGTCTTTACCGCACATGCCAGTTTAATAGTACTAGAGCCTCCTTCACCCATGGCTCACCACACTGAAACTGTTGACGCTTGAAACTTGAAACCATCTAGAATCCAATTGGGAGTACTATCGCGCCATACCAGTTGCAATGCTGTTTCAATCCAGGAAAGGGTGTGTCAAACAGCAACATAAACACATACCCTGTCCCAGCGCAGTTTTTGCCAAATGCACCATACAACGCCGCGAATAATTCCACACGCGATGCCCACAAGTTGTGGGATCAAAAAAAATGCTCCCCAAACAAAACCATGTGGCTGATAGCCTTTGCGGGTGAGTTGGGGGATGGTGTTAGCAGGCCTTTGCCACATGGCATTTTAGACACCTCAGAGGATACCCAAGTCAGGGGTTTCCCGCAAAAGTCCGGACTGGTGTCTCTATTTGTCAAGGTCTGTCGCGGGAGCCCGGGGGGTCCGGTTTCGTCGGGAGCCTACCAGCTTAACCTTCCTAAGAGGTAAATATGAAAGGAAACTATTTCTTAAATCCCAGAAACTATTTCTTAAATCCTGGAAACTATTTCTTAAATCCCAGAAACTATTTCTTAACTCCCAGAGATTATTTCTTAAATCCCAGAAACTATTTCTTAAATCCTGGAAACTATTTCTTAAATCCTGGAAACTATTTCTTAAATATTTCTTAAATCCTAGAAACTATTTCTTAATCTGGGCCCCAAACCCAGAAACCATTTACAAAACCAGGATTGCTTTTACCAATCCCAACCATTGGACAAGGATAGCAGTCAATCACTTAAAGTCCAGAGATTGCCCCAGACAAGTGAGCCATGTTCTCACCGAGAGAGAGAGGCTGCCACGCAGGCACCCTTCATTCTGTTTCGATCTATGTTCATTCTGTTTCGTTCTATGTTCTTTGACTCCTCATCTCAGAATCAGTCACTGTTTCTTTCTTACTTTTCAGTCTGTAAGGAGTTTCAATATGTCATAATGTGTCTATATGTGTCTATATTTGTCAACTTAGGTTTTATTTATCTTTATTGGTATATTGTCTTGTTGATGATTTAAGGCACAGTAAGGGTATCACAGAAACCGTTTCAAACCGTTTCCCGCTACTTGCTAGGTAATAGTCCGAAACCGTCCGAAACCGTTTCCTACTATCTGCTAATTCACCCTGGCAAAAACAAATAGTTTCAAATAGTTTCAAATAGTTTCTGAGAATGGCTAATTAGCAAATAGTCCGAAACCGTTTCAAACCGCTTCCCGCTACTTGCTAGGTAATAGTCCGAAACCGTTTCAAACCGTTTCAAACCAATCCCTAGAAGGCGTAACTTGAATTACTTTTTTAGTGTTTTTATTAATGCATTTTTTGGGATATTTTTCAAAAGTTTCCAAAACTTTGATTTATTTAGGAAATAGTTTCTGCAAATTGGGTTGATTTAAGAAATAGTTTCTGTAAATTGGGTTGATTTAAGAAATAGTTTCTGTAAACTGGGTTTCTTTAAGAAATAGTTTCGAATAGTTTCCCACTTTAGGGTTGATTTAGGAAATAGTTTCTGTAAATTGGGTTTATTTAAGAAATAGTTTCTGGCCTCCACAGACAAAGAGGCCAAGGCACTCCCCAAACCATATATAATTACATATATACATATGCATACACATAGCATACGTATTGCTATATAGTGATTATGTGTATCGCTCATTGGCCCTCCCTCTCTCTCTCTCTCTGTCTTAGTGTTTCTTTAATGTTTCTTTACATCAAATCTCTCTGGCTTCGGGTGATTCAAGGCAAGGTAGCCGAAGAAGTTGGTAAAAGCCACCTACGTACATTAAATTCCCATCTGTACAAATATGTATGTGTATATATATATATATACACATATGCAGAGCCAATGATATATATATATAATTTAAATAATTGGGTCAAGAAAAATAGAAATTTTATACTGGAAATACCAGTACAAACAGCATGTCGGGGCGTCGTGGGGGGGGGGTGACCACACACACATACAGTATATATATATAATTATATATATATATAGATAAATGAAGAGTTTCATGGGCACTAAACGGACCAGGACCATCCATGACCCACTTTTCCTACATGTTTTACCATGGTTTACCGACCGTTGAATTGCCAACAGCTGCAATGTCTGCTGGAAGGCCTCAAACTCATCAGGGCGTTCGAATCGGCCCTTGCGAGGTCCCAACACCACTGTGCCAGCAAGGGCAGAAACGCCACCAGTCAGGTGCACAATGCCTGAGCTGTTTGGAGATCTTTGTTTTTCTTTTGGGTCTGTGGGGGTGGTGCTCCGATAACTCTAGAGCGGGCGAGCAAACAAATAGCATCAAACAGCTATTATAATCATAATTGCTACGATACTTTAAAGCTGGATCGCTCCCTCGATGCGATTTCGTTATTCTTCCCAGCTACATGAAGACGCGATACACGAACAACCACACACACACATGTACACATATTGATATTCATGTACATCATTGTACATCCATATCTGAATGCAAAAACTCACAAGTCTAACCGAGTCTAACTTTCCTTCTCTCTCTCTCTCTCTCTGTCTCTCTCTTTAAACGTTCCTGCAGACCTGCATCTTCCAGGGCAGCACTTTACACGCGAAGACACTCATACTTGGCTCATACTTAGGATTGCCAGTTGGAGGAAATACACGGCACCTACCGAAAATAGATTCCAGGCCCCAGACTCTTTCCTTTCATAATGTCCATAGAGTTTCGTCATGTTTTCGCCTCCGCATTTTGGTACTGAT